>JAHWFP010091954.1:415456-433499 GCA_023313725.1 Lithobius niger | reverse complement strand
CCGTGTATTTGGAACTTTGGATTCGACGCTCAATATGAAAAAGTGGACTTAAAGAAGACATGGCAAAGAAATGCGGCGACGTTATTTTTCGGAAACCAGGAGAAAATTGGAGGTATAAGACGTCACCGGCAAGGAAGGGGAGAAACGATGAAGCAAAGAAGAGAATCAGATAAGTATAATTCTTCTAAATAAGGAAATTCGAATGTTTCTAATGGCTGCCCAAATGCGGGAATTTACGTGCTAGACTGACACGATAAAAACAGAACAATAAAACTAGAAGTAATACCGTTCAGTACCAAATTTGAAATTTAAAAATGGCATCTGGAAGTTCGATTTCAAGTCAGACGACTATTCCTAATTTAACTGGTACGAATTACATTCAATGGGCAGAAAGAGTAAAAGCTTACCTAATGCATCAAGGTTTGTGGGCCTACGTGACGGAAGAGAGTAGAGAGACTGATGCAAATAAAAAGTTAGTAGGGACTCAAAAAGCCATGGGAACAATTTTACTTTTCATTGCAACAGGTTGTGTAACGATTCCTACTTCAGTCACTACTCCGAAACAACTATGGGATTTTCTGAAATGCACTTTTCAACCGAATAATGTTCTTAGATGTCTGGCATTACATAGGAAATTTTACTCTATAGCAAAATCTTCAAATGAGAGCATGAGCAGTTATATCAATCGGGTTGAAGAATGTGCAAACGAATTAGCTGACTGTGGCATGAAAATCTCTGACACAAATTTGGCATGGTGCATTTTGGCGGGGTTACCTAGAAGTTGTGATGTAATGTTAATGGGCTTCGCAGCAATGGGTGCCAATAATATTACTTGTGCAAAAGTAAAAGAACTGTTATATTTTGAAGATTCAAGAAATCTAAATGATCCTAACCTAACTCAATCCTTAAATTCGGCAGCATTGGCCGTACATGCGAACAAGCAATACTCTCAGGGTCAAACAATACCGACAGCTAATAAGAAATTAATTTGTTTTACCTGCGGTGGTTCCAATCACAAAATGGCGTCCTGCCCCTCACCCCCTGATCCTTCTATTTTTAGCAACCGTGGAAGAGGCAGAGGAAGTCACCGTGGATGGAGAGGATTCAAAAGAAGAGGAGGAAACGGAGGATCACAAGCGAATACAAGCCAAGAACCGAAGGGTTTATTCGCCACAGCCACATCCACGATGTATGCATTGTTCTCGTGCCTATGGACCTGGTCATTTTTCTCAGCAGCTACGGATGATAAAGGTAAAAAGTTGCAAGATATTTTCGTCGTGGATTCCGGCGCATCCAATCATCTCGTGTCAAATGAAAACTGGTTGTTTAATTGTCTAAAAATCAATGGTTTGCCTATACTTTCAGCCAGCAAAAATTGCGATTTGAAACCGCATTCAAAAGGCAACATTCTTTTTGACACTGGTAAAGGTAAAATTTTGATGAAAGATGTTTTATATGTTCCAGACTTACAAGTTAACTTATTTTCTGTAAGATCGGCTACAGCAAATGGGTGTCATGTGATATTCTATGAAACCTGTTGTTTGATTTATCATGACCGTAAAATGATTGCAAAAGGGTATATGACTAATGGTTTGTACATTTTGGTAGGAAACCCATTACTTAATAATGATCCAGTTACAGATAAGTTGCTTAGAGGAACAAACTATACTGAAATTCCAGATAGTGGTCATGTTGCAATGTTAAACAAGATAGTGCCAGCGAAAGTAACGATACAAAGTAATTTGGAATTGTGGCATAAACGATTTATGCATACATCAATCTCTACTTTGCATGAACTGAGTGACTCAAAAGCCCTTAGGGATTTTAAACTTCCAAAGAAGAAGAATATAACTTCCCCCTGTCACGACTGCATTCAGGCAAATTTGACAAGAAAACCTTTTCCAGCACTTACATACGAACGAGAAAAAGAACAATTAGCTTTAGTGCATACTGATGTGCTAGCAATTCCTGTCAAATCCATAGGCGGAAATTCGTATGTCCTAACGTTTACAGACGACTACTCAGGATTTGTGAGTGTTTACATACTGAAGAATAAATCGGACGTTCCTGAAAAAATAAAAGAGTATGTAGCAATGGCCGAAAATCAAACTGGTAAACGTTTAAAAGCCATAAAATCCGACTGCGGGTCTGAATATCTTAACAAAACGTTATCCGATTTTTTTAAAGAGAAGGGTGTGAGGCACACCACCACAAATCCCTTCTGCCCCGAGCAAAATGGCCGTTCGGAACGCCTTAACAGAACCCTGATGAATCTTGTTAGAGCAACATTAACTAGTGCTAATTTGCCAACTTATCTTTGGGCTGAATTAATTACCACAGCAGCCTATATACGAAATAGATGTGTGAACAAAGCTAACAAGAATTGCACACCATTACAATTATGGTTAGGAAGGTCTGAAAAACCAACGGCTAGACATTTAAAAGCTATAGGTTGTATATGTTTTGCTCACATTCCTGTCCAGAAAAGACATAAATTACAGCCGAAAGCAAAGAAGTGTGTAATGATTGGCTACGACTTAATTTCACGTAGCTATAGACTTTGGGACTTGGAAAATAAAGTTGTGATTGTGTCAAGAAACGTTACATTTCTGGAAAATGAATTTAATTTTGAACATTTGGATCAACAGAATTCTACAGAATTTGAAAAGATGTGGGAACAGCTGTGGACAAATGAAGAAACTGACGAGGAAGAAGAAACCGAAAAACTGCCAACTGAGACAGCACGAGCCATTACCCCACCAATTGAACTGCCAACTTCAGCTATAGGTGAGAAAGTCGTGACCCCTCCTACTGTAACGCCTTTGCTGGAAGAGGACAAAACTCCACCTAAAGTTGTGGGTCAACTCGCCAAAAAGAAGAAAAAGAAGGAATCCAAGACAAGTGAAAGTAAAAGTGATTTTGAACATAGATATTTTACGAGGTCAAAGTCTAATAAAACTGTCTCAGAAAAAGAAACGCCAATTCCAGGGGAAGAGAATAGTTTACCAGAAGAAAATAACGTTAAAGTACCAACAAATACGAATGAAAATAAGACTGAAAAAGCTTTAACAGTTTTTGGAGGGAAAAATAACAGCAATGTTATTGGCGATTCTTTCACTGAATTACTCCTGGAACGTTATGGTGAACCAGTGACCCAACACACGTTGATAAATACTTGTTTCTTCAATTTTCACAATGATGATTATGAGCCAGCTGCTTTAGCTACAGTTGTTAATGAGCCTAAAATACCGAACAATTTCCGTGAAGCAATAAATAGTGTCGACTCAGAAAAATGGTTAGCTGCTATACACGCTGAATATGGAAGCCATATTGCCAATGGCACCTGGTGTTTAGAAGAACGTCCACCAGGAGTACCCGTGGTAGGATGTCGCTGGGTGTTCTGTGTTAAGCGTAATGCTTTGGGCGGCATCGATCGTTACAAAGCACGCCTTGTTGCAAAGGGATTTACGCAACAATATGGACAATCGTACTTTGAAAGTTACAGCCCGACTGCTGGGCTTGCAACAATACGTCTAGCAATCTCTGTAGCGGTACAAAACAATTGGTATATAGACCAATACGATGTGACTGTTGCTTATCTCCAAGGACGACTCGATTGTTACGTTGCTATGCAACAACCAGAGGGCTTTGTTATACCCGGTCAAGAAACAAAGGTGTGCCGTCTCGTAAGATCGATATATGGACTCAAACAATCCGGGCTTTGTTGGTACAGAAGACTGACGGAAGTGTTGTTGAAGCATGGTATGCATCGTTGCCTTTCAGACGCATGCGTATTTTGGATAGAAGTCAACAATGAACGTGGTTTCGTCACAGTCTACGTCGACGATTTAATGGCAGCTGCCCAAACAATCAGAATTAGACAATTGTTGAGGAAGATATTAAATTCTGATCTGGATATAAAATATCTGGGTCCCTTGAATTTCCTGCTAGGAATCCAATTTGAAAGAGAACCCAGTGGAGTGCTTTTTGCACATCAACGCACTTATACAGAGAAAATATTAAAAAGATTTAATATGGAATTCTGTAAAACAGTTAACACACCGTGTCTCCCTGGTCAACATTTAACTAAAACTGTAACCTTAAGTGTTGAAGAGCAAGATGAAATGAAGACAGTCCCTTTTAGAGAATTAGTAGGGTGCCTATCTTATCTTGCCTTGGCGACACGTCCCGACATAGCATATGCGGTCAATGCAGTGGCCGCACATTCGGCTAATCCAAATCCTACACATTGGATAGCCGCCAAACGAATTCTGCGTTATCTTCGAGGTACCATCGACAGAAAATTAGTCTTTCGTCCAAATCCGGCAAGACTTGAAGTTTTCGCAGATGCAAGTCATGCACCAAATGCTGATGACCGAAAATCCATTTCTGGTGTAATTGTGTTTTACGCCGGAACCCCTATCCTATGGAGAGCAACCAAACAGAAAAGTGTCTCACTTTCGACAATGGAGTCGGAGTACCGTGCCTTGTGCCTAGCGTCCAGGGAAGCTTTCTGGATGCGTGCCTTTCTCAAAGAAATAGGTGTTTATGGACATAGTACACCACCAACCGTTGTGCATACCGATTCTTTGAGTGCAATTCAACATGCTAACTCACAGATTGAAAGATCCAGAACAAAACATATCGAAATTGTTTATCATTTTGTCAGACAGAAAATTGATGATGGTGACATCGTTTTGGAGTTTGTTCCCACTGAACGAAATTGGGCCGACATTTGCACCAAAGCAGTTACCTCTCAGATTCATACTAACCTCTGTCTTGGTCTTTCTCTTGCAGCATCCGACTCCAGATGATGAGATTTATTTTACAGGGTGTCCTCGTCACACGGGGGCATGTTGATTCCTGGGGTCCTTGACCTTGGACCCATACATCAACTATTGACTCTGCACTACGATGACGTATGCCTGCAGGGTCACCATGAACCAACAATGATCGTCATGACCATGATGGGTCATCTGTTGAAGACAATAGTTCTTAAGTGTTTATCGTTTTGATCATTGTTGTTAACGGTTGTTATGTTTGTAAACAAATTGGAAATGTTGTTGTTAAAGAAGTTGCTTTAGCTTCGGCACTTCATCGAAATTCCTCCAACCGTTTAGATCATGTTTTGTGTTAAAATATTTTCCCTTCCATATGTAAATATGTCATGTCATTACAGTTAGTAAACTACAGTGAAGTTTACCGTGTTCACGAAATGAGTCGTCATTCCGAGTTTCACAGTCCACCGTTTGCAGCTCCAATATTATTTCATTCCACTGCGCCTATCCCTTCATCATCTCCACCAAGTCAGCCTGCCATAGATCGTTTAGGCCCAGTACAATCACCTGTTGTCTCGGAAAATTTTTCTACGTTTGTTTGTGAAGTTCGTTTACGAGTTGATCAATTTTTTTCATTTCCTATTCCGATCCTGAGTTTTGTTTTCATGATTTTCTAAATGACGAAAGTGGCTAGCTTTTCCCTCCATGCCAGAGATGGATCCTCTCTCATCCTTTGAGCTTTTAAAATTAGAACTTCTTCGGTGGCGTGGAGATCTTTTAAGTTCGAGCTCTCCTCGTAAGCTATATCGTGTTCTTAGCAAGCTTCGTCTAAATTATTTATTCCAGGATCTCCTCATGCCAGTCGCTTATTCGGCTGAGTTCCAGGACCGCAGTATTGATGCCCTGGTAAATGGTTTTCAATGGGCAAGTTATCTACGATTTTGTTCACGAGTCCCTTCCCCACTTTGACGAAGTAAGCTTTTTTTGTACCACATACACCGCAAAACACTATCTCCATTAGTCTGATGTTTCTTTAAGTTGTAGAAACTTGGGCCTTCGACTGGTTAGGAGTCGAACGTTTACATTTGACGAACTATTTCACCTCGAGTTCTTTACGGTTGCTCTTTTTTACTATAGTACAATCTTATTTCATATCTTTAAAAAAAAGACATCATGGATTCCTGTTCGTTTATTCTCACCGGCAAAAACTCCGACTTGAAAATTAATCTAAACACACCCATTAATTTTGACTCTGAAAAAAATTACGAATTGGCTCTGCTTAATTTAGATACTTATAACATCATACACAACATCACATTGAAAAATAACAAAATTCAGTACACTACATATGCTGGCGCTTCATGGCACAAAGTGTTATTTAAGTCCCGGTGCTTACGAAATCGAGGATTTGAATAAATATCTCAAGTCAGCAATAGATTCGAATGGGCACAGCAAGGATGCCATTACGATTCTTCCAAATCTAAAGACTTTAAGAGCCAACTTGATAATTACCGATCCAAATTATGGAATATCTTTTCGGGTGTTTGGCACCAGTTTTGGGGTTTGACTTAGGCAACTACGTGAGAAGTCGAGAAAGTCAAAATACAGTCGACATTATGAGCATCAACACAATTTTGCACACGTGGATATCATTGGCAATTCGTATCTAAACAGCGACACTCAGCCCATTTTATAGTCCTTTTATCCCAATTCACCGCCCGGTTTTAAAATCATAGAGTCTCCACATAATTTAATTTACCTCCTAGTTTCTACAAAGTTAATCAGAAGTATATGAGTTTGGCTCACGTCTCAGACCAATGAGCCATTGGATATAAATGATGAGATGCTCACGGTGCAACTTTATTTGAAATCTACGATTAAAATTTAAAAAAGGATAAAAATGCTCGTGTTTGGAAAAAAGGGAAAGGACTTTCTTAATTTTAATTTTAATAATAAAAAAAACAAATGGTTTGACACCTAGAAACAAAGCTTTCATCAAATTTTTAACAACACCAAGAAAATGAGCGTAGTAGAAGATTACTTGAAAATCAACGAACCTTTGGTGTACAATTCATCGATCGAGTCTTACACGTACCAAGAATACAATCCTATTGTTGGCACCAATCTCAACAATGTAAATTCAGAAATCCGTATACATGTAGAAAACCAAGATTTATTTCTGCACGTTGCCAATAGTTACCTCCTGATTAAAGGGAGGTTGCTGAAGGACGATGATTTGACTTACACGGACATTGACGAAGCTAGTCTTATTAACAATGCTCCCATGTTCCTGTTTTCTAACGTCAAATACCATTTCAGTGATAAACAAGTCGACGAGTTATATTATCTGGGGTTCGGTATTCTGATGAAGGGACTGCTCACCTACGGCTCGGCATAGCAACCAGCTCTGCTCGGTCAGTGCTGGGCACTGGATAGTACAGCTGCTGAACTAACAGACAACTTGGGATACAAACAGCAGCATGCGTCCATCATCATTGAAACAACTCCCAAGGGAAGCCTTACATTTGCTATCCCTCTGAAACACGTCATGGGATTTTTCGAAAATTAAAATAAGCTAATCTACGGAACTAAACACGTGCTTACACTCATGAGAGCGAGTGATACGAACGCCATCTTCAAAACAGCAGCAGCGGCCAATGACAAAGTCGTTCTAAATACCATCAGCTGGATCGTTCCACATGTCACTGCCTCGAACGAGCAGAAACTTAAACTGTACAATCTCATTGACCGCGGCGCAACAATTAATTTAGAATTTAGGCACTGGCATTACGATAGCTGCGCGCTCCCTCAAAATACCAGCTTCACCTGGCAAGCGCTGACTACTTCAGCTGTTGAAAAACTTAGTTGGATAGTTCTAGCTTTTCAAACTAACAGGCAGGACTCTTTAGTTAAAAATCCTGGCCTGTTCGATCACTGCAGTCTGCAAGATGCTCATGTGACTCTAAATTCAGAAAGATATCCGTTTCTCGATTGAACTCAAATTATGTTACTGGAGAGTACATTGGTCCCTACAGAATGGCGCAGCAATTTAGGCAGCTGTGCTACGATATCACCTACTTGATTTTCGACTTGCTTCAGTTCAAGAAAGCCTATCCTCTCGTGGTGTTGGATTGCTCTAAACAGTCTGAGAGGCTGAAGTTGAGAGCAGCAGTGCCAGCTAACACTACTTGTCACGCTCTGTTCATTGGAGACAGGAAAATGAATCAAAAGTTGGACAGAGGCAAAGTCAAAGTTGTTTATTAAATAATAATGATAATAATAAAAAAGATATGGCACTCAAAACAAAATCACGAAAAAAGAAAGGCGGCTTTTTGCCGTTGGCATTGATAGGACCGATTTAACTCGGATTGGAGGATTGGCGGGCGGAACTGCAGGGGTGGTATCTGTCATAAAAAAGGCACAAAACGATGCAAAAATTCTGGCTGAACTAGTGAGAAATCACAAGCAAGTGGAAGGTTCTGGATCGCAGAAAAAAAAACAAAGCAAAAAAAATTGCCCCGTGCCAGAGGTCTTTACTTAAGACCATCCAAGGTTAATCGACTTTAATAAACCTTTAACAAACATTGATTTAAATGGGTTGGCTAGAGTAATGAAAATTCCAAAATTCAGAGGTACTTTTAGTAAAGACACGCTTCCCTTAAAATTTTGGCCAACTGGTGAAAACGGAATAGCAAACTTGGAAGATTTCCAAGATGGAGACAGACGTCACTGGGTAGCTTATTCCACTGTTTCGGGAGAACCTTGTTATTTTGATAGTTTGCCAACATGGGTCCTCCCCGGTCTGTGGCAAAATACTAGGCACCGGGAATAAAATACAATTACGAATTCATAGAAAACTTTGACTAGATTTGGTGTGGTCACTTTTGCTTGTATTTTTAAGCACCTTCTCTAAGGTACGTAATTACGAAGCTGTTTTAGATAGGATGAGACGAGTCATCTAATGAAAAGTTACATGCAAATCTAACTGGAAATAAACGTCTTCTGCGTGAAACTCTTCAAATGCCTGTACCGTGATGGGCAAATTTTGTTCTATTACGTAAGGAATTTCGAAAACGTTAACTGTCGAATGTTCGTCTTTTAGTTTCGTAATGTAAAGAGCTCTCAAACCTATTTTACATTTAGCAACTAGTGCAACGCTCGGATCGGTGCAGTATAAAATTGCTTTATGAATTAAACCTGAACTTGTACACACGAAGCTCGAGAGAGGACCAGAATTAATTAACAAATCTCTCGCTTTTTCCAAAGGGCTTTTCATGCTGAAACTAATCAGCATGAAACTGTTTTCATGCACAAAATTCTTCGTAGCCGCGTCACTCAGCAAAGTTGGTTTGTTTAGGTTTCTAATCTGTTTGTTCACGGGATTAAAGTGTCTGGTAACAAGCAATTGTTTTCGATGAATTTCTTAGTAACAGCCTCATTTGCCAAAGTAGGATCGCTTAAGTTTCTAATCTGCTTGTGGCTTGCGTTAAAGTACACTTTCTGGTCATCCTGTAATAAGCAATTTCTGTCAGCGTATACTTTCGATGCTGCATCAGCAGCGTGCCTGGGAAAAGCAATGTCCTTAATTTGTATCTTCTTGGCGTTAAAATTCCAGTCAACCTCATCTAAGTATAACACATTTTGTTTGATGCTAGAATGGCGGAAGCCAACTCATTGCTGAGAAGGGTAATGGCAAGAGGCAAGTCGGTTTTAAGTTTCTGAACGGCCGTTGCCAGAGTACCAATCTGAGAATAATTTACCGCGTCTTCAGAGTTTATACCTGCTCCAACTTTAGTTAAACGCTTATTTTGCATGTCGTAGTTGTTTTCTGGGGTTAAAACGTACCCTAGTCCAGGCTGTTCCCTCGGATCGACTCCCACCACTTCTTCACCTTCCCCTCTCATTCTTCTCAACGATTGTCCAAATTTATTAACAGACATCTTAAATATATGGATCTCGCCCCTCCCCCCACAAAAAAAAATGGTTACTGAGTTAGGTATGAAACAAAAACAACATGCATTAATGACCTTGTTTGTGAGAATACAAGTTGCAATGATCTCAAAAAAGCAAAGAAAAAATAATTGTCCCAACAGGGATTAGAACCCAGAACATACCCTCACTATTAATACCTCGACTTAATAAGCTGTTCTGGGTTTAAGTTCCAATCGTGGCAGTTGTATTTTCTTTCTTTTTTTTATTATTGTACCTCTTATTCTCACAAACTGTGTGTTTAATGAAGACGTTATGCTTCGAATCAAAGGCTCATCAGGATGACAATCTAGCCACGCAAACTAAACAGATTAAAAAACTCTCGCCATGCCAACTACACCGATTAAAGCTTACAAATATGAAGATAATGGCGAAGATGGCTACCAAGCATTGGGTTTATCCCCGTCACTGTCCCAAGCCAATACTCCAAGTGAGGAGACGTTGTCGACCCCTCTCAATTTCAGGCTCACCGAATATTCAACACCAGCTCAAGCTCCTATAATGCGAATTCCTCCCGACACCAAAACCAAATACTCCTCTACGAGCACTGGTCCTAAACTCACCCCTACATATTCAGCGGCACAAGGAGGATCGCATTTCAACTCCCCCTGAGTTTTCTAACATCACCACACTAAGGTCCCTTGATAGATTGTTACCTGGTCAAAATATTGGAGACACTGCTCAATATTTCTTGGTAAAATATTTCGAAAATCCCAAAGACACTGACCCAGTATTTGGGCTACAGAACGATAAGAAAAAAGGTGAGCTGATGTTCGGTAATAAAACGGTTAAAATCTTTGAAAATGACATAGTTGTCGAAAATCAACAGCACGTAGGGAGGCGCTATTTGTCGAATTTGATAATATTTAAAGAGCTATAAGAAACTTCCATCGCGCCGGAGGTTAAAGCAGCTTACGCGGCCATGTTAAATATTACTAACGCTACATATCACAACAATGACCCGAATACTCATAAACCAAAATCTTATCGGAGCGCCAAGTACAGAACTGTTATCGCTTCTATTTGGGAGGATATCAAGAAACAAGGGACTGGTATGGTTAAAAAGTGGATAGCAGAGTGGATTATAAATATTACATCAATCCTAGTGACCTGGTAAAGAGACTCAGGCTTTTGTATACATCCACTCTAGCAGGTCACGACCTGCATCGAAACGAGATGATTGAAATTATATCAGAAATGCAACAAAGAGAAAATGTAAGTCACCACCAAAAAACAGTGGCTTATCTAAATTTGGGGTTAGGTTGAATAAATCAAGAAACAGCTTATTCTGGCTTACCTGTCTGGTGAAATTCAAGCCAAAGCAACTGACTTTACATGTTAACCATTATTTTTAACATAACTTGTAAAATTAAAAACATCTTCCCCCTCTCCCTCCCTAGGAAAAACTAGCTTGCATGTCAGAAATTCGAATAAAAAACAAGTGACTTTATATGTAACCATTACTATTAACATAACATGTTAAATTACAAACATCTTCCCCCTTCCCCATTTTCCCTCTAGTATTTCTTACGTGGAAATCCTGATTTCCAAGTTTTGTAACCACCTCAAAAATGCATTAAATAGTTATAAGTTGCTTTTTACATAAAAACCAATGTAAAAATTAATTTTTTTAGTCCTTTCCGACAATTTGGAAGAAAGGCAGTCACATTCCTGTACACAATACAATACACCTAAGAAACAGGCAGAGGGGACCTCACATTTAAAGTTATAACTGTAAGTTTGCCGCGCTCCCAGCCAAAGCCCTGGCGCAAAAAGGAGAGAAGGACAATTTTATTACGTTTATTCCAATCAGAAATTCCTAGGAGCCTTTACATGCCACAATCATCCCGAAAACATCCCGAAAATGCCTGGGGTGGCTGAGGTCAGGATCGAACCCAGGACCTCTTGCACATGAAATGATCGTGCTAACCCTTAGGCTACCTTACCAAGTTATAGCAGTAACTTTTTATAAAATGTAAAATTAAACGGCAACACTTACAGCTGATTCCTACTTTGCACCAAAAATTCGTGTCCCCCCCTTGGAAAAGTTCGGAGATGAACATATGAGCAAAGACATAATTATAACTGTCATTTATAAACACAGCACAATAATTTATCTAGAATTCTAAGGTCTCAATATAATCTCACCGAAGAATTGCTTTTCTTTACTGAAAGAATAAAAAACTGTTTTCTGTGTATTAATAGCATTGATAAAACTTAGCAGTAATGATTTATTCTTGTAGGTACTCAATTTCAATAGTTCTGAGCATAAATGTCACGCATAAAATACCTAGAGCCGGAATTATGGGCATAATTTATAATGACAGTTATAGACTGTGAAAGGCTGGTATGATGTATGCATTTTCATTATACACATAATGTCTGAGTATTTTTATGGAAATATACATGTTGAACCACAAAAAACTGATGACCAACAATTTTTTAAGTCCAACTTTTCTAGTTAACACCCCTCAGACCAGGAGAAGACAAATCAAATCTAATGGAAACGGGAAGATTTCTGTCCTCTTCTGGTTCTGTGGTGTGCTAACTGGAAAAGTTAGACTTAGAAAATTGTGGGTCGTCAGTTTTTTGTTTACCACCCTGTATTCATTCCTAATTTTATTTCATATTATAATTATATTAATATTAATCCATATTATACAGGGGGGGGAAGATGAGGCTTAATGGCGCGTCGGCAGCTTATACAGGGTTCGCACAAGAAATTCAAGCACTTTCAAGGACTATTCCAACACCAATGCTTTTTTTAAGGACCTTTGTTAACCAACAAGCTTAAAATAAGGTCTACTTTTACCAGTGATGAGCCAAGAACAGTTCATTAAACAATAATAACGTTCTGGTATTAAACATGACCGGAAAAAAAACCAAGGCTAAGTTCCAGGAGTAAAAAACGTAGAAAAATTGCTTTCTGGCTTTTTTCGTGTTGTAAGTTAGCTTAGGGGTATTATTTTAAATTAGGACGCAAAAAATTAAATTCAAGGCCTTACAAGGACATAAATAACAATTTCAAGGAATTCAAGGCCTGGAATTTTTTTCTAAACAATTCAAGCACTTTCAAGGACTTCAAGGACCTTGTGCAAACCCTGTATTAAATCCCTAATTTATCCCCTAAAAAGCCCCTAAAAGTCCCTAATTAATCCCCTTAACGCCCCTAAAAAGGTCCCTAATTAAGATTGCAAAGGGATCCCTAATTCTCTCCTAAAAAGCCCCAGTTAAAGTCTGTAAAGAACCCGCCTCCCCTTCCTAAAAATTACGTAATTTAATTATAGTCTAGGTTTGAGCTTTTTTGTTTTTACTGTTCAGTGGTAACCACTTCATTGTAAATAAGGTTGGCACAACCCCCCCCCCCAATAAAAAGTCCACCACAGTACTTTTTACAGTTGCAAATTAAAATACATTTATAAGAGACAGATCGTATTTTCATACCCAAATAAGCACAAAGTATTATCATTACTTTGAAAATACTAAAAAATACCATAAAAAATAATAACTTGTTAAAATTAAATGACAGCACTTACCTCTAGATAAACTAGAAAAGCACTTGTGTTAGTTAAAAAGAAAAACCTATGGTTGCTTTCCTGACTAAAACCGAGTAGTTGGCTCAATTTAGCAAGGGAAATGCTTGTGTTAAAAAGGCTTGTGTCCTACTTGGCTTCCTGACCAGATTACGTACTCGTTATCGTAATCGGCTAGGGAAGCACTTGTGATAGTTAAAAAGAAAACCTACTTGACTTCCTGACCAGATTAAGTACTTAGTTAGCTTAATCAGCTAGGGAAGTGCTTGTGTTAGTTAAAAAGAAGACCTACTTAGTTTCCTTGACCCCCTTGAGTACTTAGAAAGCTAACGAAGGTTCTGGAAGGGCCTTCCTCCCTCGACCGTACAGGGGAACACTGGTTTAAACCACAGAAAATCCTAGTTTACATAATGTTTGGGTGACCTACTTAACCCCAAAAAGTAAAAGTTGGTTTTGAAATTTGAAAACGGTCCAGCCTGGATTCATTTTCAGCTGGCCAGACGACCCCTATAAAACCGGTTTCCACAACCGCAAATTTTCTAATTTGATGGTTGAACTCTAAGAGCAGGTAAGATGAACGTTTATTTTATCTATTTTATATATAAACATGGCTTATTTTAAGTTTTAGGGTAAGACCAAATCTTAAAATAAGGTTTTAGAATAAGGTTTTGGATTGTATACTAGGGTGGCGTGAAAAAAATAATTTTTTATAGCAAATTGAAATAGTGCGGAAAAGTTGCCAATTGGGGCATAGAAGAACTCTTGTAAAATTTGGTTACAATCAAAAAATATCTTGAGGGTCCCCAAGGTACTTCAATTTTGACAATTTTGACAATTTTGGCCAAAAACACAATAATTGCCGAATTTCTGAAATATGATCAAAATTTAGAATATTAAATTGGATTAGTGCGGAAAAGTTGCCAATTGGGGCATAGAGGAACTGAGTAAAATTTGGTTACAATAAAAAACTACCTTGAGGATCCCCTAAGGACTTCAATTTTGACGATTTTGGACGAAAATGCAATGATTGTCGTTGTTCTGAAAATTGTTAGCTGTTGGATGCGACGGCACAGAACACCAATAAAGGAAAGAATGGTGGAATTATGCATCTTCTTAAAGTTCGACTTGGAAAGCCACTGCAGTGGATCGTGCTCAAGTCGCACTCCAACAAACTTCCTCTTAGACATTTGTTGAAACATTTGGAACGGCCGACATCTGGTCCTAGAGGATTTTCAGGTCCTATTGGCAAAGCTCTTGCAAACTGTGAGCTTATGCCAGTGATTGAGATCGAGAAAATAGAAACAGACATGCCTGAAGTTACATTTACTGATTTAAGCACAGATCAGCAAAAGCAAAGCAATTGCAAGTGGAAATTGTTCATCAGATCTGGAAAGACGTAATCCAGGAAAAAATTCACATGCTAGATGGCTGACAGTAGCGAATCGGCTTCTTCGCCTCTATGTTGCAACATCTAAACCCTCGCATCAGTTGTTTGAATTAGCTACTTTTGTCATTAAAGTTTATGCTCCCATGTGGTTTTAGATTAGGCTTTCCCATTGTCTCGCAGATGAATTAAAGAACATTATAGACCCAGTAATACAACGAAATAGATATTGCGGATACCCTGAAAGTGGAATGTTATCAATGATATCTGATGAAAGTAAGACTATTAAAACAACTGGTACTCCATGAAGTCTAAAAGCAAGAACTAATCAACAGAGAGGAATTCGTCGGTTTTAAATGCCAACCCTCGATTTCAATGCAGAAAGCTACACAGACTATTTGAATGGCAGACCTCTAATTTAACACCTCCTCCAATCATTTCTCGTATTACTTATGACGAAATTAATCAGATTATTCAAGAACAAAGTAGCATAGCAGATACTCCGAAATTAATTTTTCTAGATTTCCTTTGCCACACACAATGCGTCGAGAGGTGCATGAATTTAGTTACTGAATGTGTGAAAGAATGATTTCATTCGAGTACGAATAGAATCAAGAAGTATTTTGCCAAGTTTTAATACTAAACTACAATTTCAAACAGAGTAACTAGAATTTGTTGTTGAGACGAATAAGGTCCTTGATTAAATGATTACTGCATTACAGACTTAGGTTAATGCTACTGTATAAACATTAAACAGTGTATATATGTGTGCTACTGCTATTACATGATTGTTAAACATAGAAAATAAAACGTAATTGCACTTATATAAGTTTGTTTCATTTCTTAGCAAAATCCGGCCATATTAAAAAAAAACTATTATTCCATTTTAGGCTAAAATCGTCAAAAGTTGAAGTCTGTTGGGGACCCTCAAGATATTTTTCGATTGAAACCAAATTTTACACAGTTCCTCTATGCCCCAATTGGCAACTTTTCCGCACTATTCCAATTTGATATAAAAAAATTAGTTTTTTCACTCCACCCTATTGTATACTTAGTAAACCTTCAAATTAGCGAGTTTTGTAGTGAGATTTCCAAATAGCACAAAAGTTTACCTTCGGTAAACTGAAAGTAAAACTGCCGATTTTTTTCTACAAATTATTACATACTGGCATAAATAATCGGTTCAGTTGAGTGGTATGTACGCAAATACACCATTCAGAGTCTAAATATGTTGTTAATTAAAAATGTTTGGGTCAAAATTAGCCACTCTATGGAAAACTCTCGCTAATAGTAGGTGCCAACCACACAATAAATTAGCAACTGTCGCAATTTTTCGTGTGTGTTTTTTTACAATTCTTGATTTTAATCATGGGTAAGGCATTAGTTTATGACAGCAAATTGTCAGATTGATTTACACGAGAAACCCCCGACTTTGGTATAAATCCATCTGACAATATGTGACATCCATCTGACAATTCTCATGAATTTATTTTTAGTGTCACTTTAAGTGCAATTAATATATAAAGGCTTGTTGTTTTGTAAAAATAATCAAAAAGTACCTACCTTATGCACGACAAAAATCGTACGGGTTAATCTCTGTATTCCGGCCAATGTAAGTAAAACATAAATAAACGCTGTTTCGGTTAGTTTTTCCAGTGATGCCTCAGGCACTTTTATTCACAGCTACTTTTACTGTCAAGTACTGGTACTAAAATCACTCAATTTTGTACTAACGACTTTACTATTCACCAAGCTACCATTTCACATCACAAATCCGTGGAGAATCATCTATAAACGTCTAAAAAACAGATGTAAATGACGACACGGCACATCCCTGCTCGATTACGTAGCGATGTCATGATCCGGAAGTTGGTTGACGGGAAACATGACATGCGACAAACAATTGTTTTTATTATTATCAGTTTCGTGTGCTGTTGTTGTTATTTTAAATTAGTTAGACAACGTTAGCTAGGTTAGCCAACGTAATTTTGGAAGATTAATTCAGAAAAAAATTCCATAAACTTTTAGTGCCCTTCAAATCGGGTTTTTCTTTCTTGAGAATGGAGCCGGAAGTGGTCGTTTCTTGCCAGAGGCTGTTACTTGCTTACAGGTCACTGGCACTCAAGGCTTTCACTTGTAAACAAAATTAATAGGCCAATGACCGACCCACTTCCCGGCGGGGAAAACACAACGAGACAGTTACATGCTCCCCAAACAACAACACTTAAAAAAAAAACGCAAAAAATATTAGGAACCCCCATCTGTAGTAAAGAAGGAGGGGCAGCAGGGAAGACTGGAGGACTGTTCAAAAGGGCTTATTTTCTACCATTTTATCTACTACTTGTAACTTGACTACCGTAAGTGTTAACCAAGTAGTGTTTTTTTCTTCCCGACAGCAGCTGCATATTTGCGCAAAAAAATTACGAGCCCAGAGCACGTACTTGCAATAAGAAACTTACTTCTGTACAGTGACCATTAGAAATAAACAAAAAGCAGACAGTTAAAAAGCACTTTAATTAAAAAATACAAACAGAGCAGCCATCATTAGTGCTGGTGAAAATACGAAATCACAACGTTTCGGTTCCTAGGTCAAAACCACCAGGAGAGAAGGTGAAACAGTCGTCGAACAACCAGCTTGCTGAGGGGTCCATTGCGTCCCCTCCACAATTTGATCCTCCTTTACCCATGGAGCAGGGAGATATTTCCTGTTCCACTTCTCCTGGGATTTTTCCTCCTTCCGAGGACAACTTCGTTCTGGACCTCACTCCGGCTTTTAATTCGGGGGAGGATTCAGATGTTTTCGGGTCGCCCAGGGGAGGAGTTGAGGAGGATGATTCAGTCTTAAGCCCGTCCTAATGCCTGCGCATTCCATCGTTCAGTGGAACTGCCAAAGTTATCGGACCCATGCAGAGGAGCTGCGGCTGCTTTTGTCGCATTGGCGACCTCTGTGCTGCTGCCTTCAGGAAACTTGCTTTAAGGCGTCGGATAATCCGGTTGTTAGGGGTTACTCTGTCTACCGTCTGGATGCAGACCCTGTGCCACGTGCACATGGTGGCGTTGCAGTGCTGGTTCAACACTCTCAGCCGCATGCCAGTGTGCCTCTGCACACTAGATTTCAGGCGCTAGCAGTTCGAGTTTCTTTTCAATTCGATATTACTGTCTGTTCGGTTTATTTACCGCCGGATGAGGTCTTTGGGGTTGGTGACCTTGAGGACCTGGTTTGCCAGCTTCCTGCCCCGTTTCTCCTGCTGGGCGACTTTAACAGCCACCACGTCCAGTGGGGAGGACCTAATACTGACAACAAGGGCAGGATCCTTGAGGAGTGGATGCAGAGGGGGTCCGTTTGCATCCTGAACGAT
>JAHWFP010091954.1:395167-413923 GCA_023313725.1 Lithobius niger | reverse complement strand
CCTGTTTTTTTCCTGGGTTTTGCATCGTTTGGGTTATCTGATGTAACGGACCAACCCAATTGCCTTTTTACCCTAATCTTGTGAGGCTTCCAACCAGGGCTTGCAGCTGTTCATTCATTCAGTCTGTTTCTTTTTCTCATTCGTAGCAGACTCAAATGTAACTCAAATCGCTAATATTTTTTTCAGAAATATGGATTTCAGATGGATTGGTTTTCGTTATTAAAAATCAATTTTACCATTAACTGCGTAAATAATATAACTCGATTTTAGTAGTCTATGACTTTATATATTTTTTACCATGAAAAATTACGTATCAATAATTAAACCTTATGCCAGTAACAGTTGATATCCTCCCCATCTTTTGTCGACCAGTTTTTTTCCTCCTTTCTTTATTTTTATTTGTCAATTAATAAACCATTTCGACTTTACCTCTGTCCTACTGCAAACTTATTTTTGTATTGCCTATCAACAGCGCATGCAGATCATATTAGCCAGAATGGCGGATTTAATTTCAATTTTATTGCACGTCCATTATGCCAGGTGGATGTCTCTCTGACTGTTCAAAATCACAAGAGGATAGGTATTTTTAAACTAAATCAAAATGATGCACAGATATTCCACATCGTACAAAGAGCATATAAACTCTCAAGCCATTTTGTGCAAGATAGAGGATTCGCCAGTACTATAATTTATTCAAATCCAGTGAAAGCTCAGAATTTAAAGTCAAGTGAGCTTCCTGAAGGTTGCAGCGATTGAAAAGGGCAAGATTTTAGTTTGGCTGCCTTTACTGTTCAGCTGCATAGCCAAATTGACCCACCTGGGTTTCTCGACCACAGAAGCGGAAACACGCGCCAGGTGATGCTTGTACTGAGGCAGTTGACAACTATCATACTGTCATTGTCTAAAACCCAAATCCACATTCATCCTTTTGTGTTTGTATGAGAAATACCTAAGTGTCTGATCCTCGGATGCTGTGATGTGCGGTACGTGCCATGAAATGCTGCTCAGTATGGCATTACCATTAGCTGTAATTGCAGCCCTACGTATCACATCATCGTTGCTTATCCTAGACAACGTCAGTATGTGTTTGGTGCCGTTCACTATCTTGTCGCAATTTCGAAAAATCCCATGACTTGTTTGAAAAGAATGGCGAATAAGAAACACCCTTTAGAATTGGCTCCTTTAAGATCATGTCTTGACACGATTTCAAAACCAGGATGTCGGTTAAAGTAGCAGCTACAGATTCGACTCTATCTAGCACCTAACAGTTACCCAACACAGACACTTGATTGCTCGAGCTATATTTTGCTGCTAATTGTTTGCTATTATTATGTTAAGGTATTTTGGCGGTTTAACCCTTAACAGGCAAAGTATTATAGAAAAAAATTAATCAAATCCCTCAAGAATGGATTCATTCAAAAACAGGCCCTTCGATATAAATTCATATTTATTATAAAACTTTACCGTGGCTATTAAATAATTCAAGCTATTTGCAGTTACAGAATAAATATTTCTTATGACAAGAGAACTCAATCTCAAATGTAGAAAGCTGTTATGCTAAAACATAAAAAATATTCAATATATTCAAACCTCGTTTGTACAATTACAAATTTGCACTGACGGATAAAATTCGGGTGGGATTAAAATGTATGCTGCTAATGAACGACAAGGCGTCTTAATTTATAATTAGTTCAGTCTTAGCAGTGAAACCAATCATTTAGACTGGAATCTAAACTTGTAGAGATGACACTTCTAAAACTTACAGATGTGTTGAATCCTCGCAAAAGCAAAACATGGCAAACAGCTGCAGCAGTTGTACCTCGACAGAGAAATGCTAAAATTGCAAGACGAGAATTAGAACATGCCTTAATACTGAAAGAAATCACAATTAGATGTCTTGTTTATTGGCAATAAAATCCTATGTTTCCTTTTTCACGACACCTAAGCCATTAGTTGACTACCTTTAGTGAACAACATTCTATGTACAGTTATAAATAACCTTCGACATTGGTAAAAGCTTCTTGCAAGCTTCTTGTAAGCCCCATTGTCTCAGTTCAATGCAAAATTCATTATGCTAATAATGACATTAACTCGAGTCGCATTACGCTCTCATATATGAATGGCATATTTAAATTCGTAGGGTTGGTGCACAGAGTTAAAGTCGTACGGTGGGTAACTTGCGACAAATGAAATCTTTTAAAAGTCTAAAGACAGAAACATTTCAACTTACATAGGTTTTCAGAACATCGAGACACTGTCTAAATTCAGTTACCACCACTGAACAAGATGTACACTAAATGCTACAATAGTGAGTAATCGGCTACTCCTGGACCAAAAAATTTGTGAGGAGGGGTGTCTCGAGCCACCCAGCAAACCCGCTGCAGCCCAAGCCAAAATGCTGACACTGCTGCCTTAAACGACAACCCACGGAAAATATCTGCTTTGAATTATCTCACTGCTGATTATAAAGCAGTGTGCATGCTCTGATGAAACACATCTGTGGAGTTGCAACAGTAGGGTAAAAAGGCGATTGGGTTGGTCCTTTACATCAGAAAATCCAGACAATGCAAAACCCAGGACAAAAACAGGGAAGGTGTATGGTAGGGTGAACTACCCCTTAAAAATGTACATATATAAATATTATTAAAAAACGATAAGTCATGATTCATGTTCAACATTCTAACTGGTATAGGTGCGGAACTAAGCTGTAACTTGAAACCGCCGATATACCTAAACAATTTCAAAAAGAAAAAGAAAAAGTATTCAATTAGAAAAAAGTTACAAAAATAAAATAATATTACCTAACAGTCAATATAAAAATGAAAAAAACTTACACTCACGGATTTGAACCAACAATTTAGTCATAACAGACTAACAGCCATACCAGTTATGCCACCAATAAATCACATACAGGGAAGACAAATTACACTATTTAACTAATGCGTGCTGTATACCTGATATATACCTGATATATACCTGCATGATATATAATGCGTGTTATACACCTGATATTTTGATGGGGAGGTGTTTTTCATTGTAAATCGGTTTACTAATTAGCTGGTTATTGAATACGCAAAAGGTTACAGCGTAAAATTTCATGTTTTTGAAAGAGATATTCGGTGAATTATTCCTAACACCAGGTTCGCTTCATTGTACCAACACATTGGGCAGTTTCCGGTAGGCACAAGCTTTACCGCTGGTGAAAACGTCGATTATAAATATCGGTTGATAAGTTACTGGTTTAGGAAATTAGATGCCCAAGGTCAGAGCCGGACTTTGGAGTGGAGAAAAGTTTAATGAAGACTTTTTAGTTTAAGTAAATATGTTTAAAGATATATGTTTAATAGTTGGAAATGATCTAAAGGTCACTGTACAGAAGTTTTTTATTGCAAGTACGTGCTTCTGAGCTCGTAGATTTCTTGCATAAATATGTGGCCGGTGTCAGGAAGAAAAAAAAGCACTACTTGGTTATCATTTATGGACGGTTAACAAGTTACGGTAGACAGGATTATGTTACACCGATGTACTCTGCGGGAAAAAAATTGAATTTCGCTGCGGGTATAGTGGATTTCATCTGTGCTTGTATGGTAATCTTTTTTTTATGTAATTATCAATTTAACGCACTTTTTAAAAAGAGTTTAACATTTTTTTGGGTAATGTTGATGAAGATGTGTGGAGCACAAATACGAACATATAACCTTTGGAGGCGCAAATTGTTACTTCATCCGTCTTTCTTGTTAATCTGCATTTATTGAAAATTGGCGTTTGTTGCTGCTAAGTTGTTGTAAACTTCATTGTTTTTCCGGACCCTGTCACCGCCCTAATTTATGAAGCGTTACGTGTCCGTCATTATTCAAGCCATACTCGGGCCAAGAATTACGTGCCTCGCTCCCAGCGGCTAAACATGTAGCATTGTCCAGTTAGATAATTTCCGTTTACTAATGTTCTGGTAGAAATCAGGTTTTCTTATTGTCAACCGGCTACCACAATCACGGACACGTGACACTCCGCCAGTGATGAAAACACACCAGAAAAAAAATAATTTGCACGTTTTATTAATAATCTAAATGGAAACAAATTGTAACACATGCAAGAATAAACCCTCATGAGTTGGTGTGAATTTTTTTACAATTAGTGTTAGGGCGGGAATCGTAGTTTTGACCCTGTAAGGAGTGTAACAGAGGTAGTGACATGATCGCTATTTTGATTAACAATGAGTTAATGAACTATTGAGAATCGTGATTGTTTTAGGGTCTTCACCATGTTATGTATTCACGTTCCTGGTCGGGAAAAATACGTTTACATATGGTAAAGTTGAAGAGTTTTACCGTGGTTTAACTTATGTTTTAATATGTTGGAACTATGGACTAAATTGAGGTGTAACCATAATTTAACCCACGTAAAAATACAGTTGAAACTGCACTCATCATTTTAATAAAACCTCTGTTTAAGGCGGGTTGCCCCTGCTGAAAATGAACTGCAGAAAAACTGCAAAAATAAGTGCAGTGAAAGTGCAGTAAATTGTCCACCCCAAAAAAACTGCAGTTCTCTTTTGCAGTTAAACTGCAGTTCAAACTGTAGTTTTTTTCAATAATTGCAGGTGGAAATAAAATTTTAAAAATTCATGAATAAATTTCAGCTATCATTCATACCTTAATCTTAGCAGTACATGCATAGTAATAAATTTCTATTTTTAACATGCATCCATACCTTCCCTGATATACTCTTACTTTACTTACAACAATGTATGTTGTCATCCGGCTTTATATATCTAGCCAATCACTAAGCGTTAATGTGTATGGTTCCAAGTTTTGTGTTTTGTGATATCCGCTAAAGTTATGCAACTGTTGGCGTGATTTTAAACAGTCAATTGGCATTTATTGTTCTACACTATACCAACCCTTTCTTGAACCATCAAAAAATGTTCATAATTTAAGAAGTGACACAACGTCACTTTCACTATTGGTAAACTGCAGTTATTTTGCAGTTTCTGAGTTAGCCTGCTGAAAACTGCAGTTATTTTGCAGTTTTGGTGTTATCTTGTTGAACTTCGCATTACCTGCAGTGTAACTGCCATTATTTTCCAGTTTTTTTTCAGTTGCTGTTAATGTGTATTTTTCACCCATTTCTTCATTATCGGTAAAATCTAATTTTTTCGATAATTTTGCCAAAAATTGACTTTGAAATACACCATTTTACCGTTTTTCGGCAGCTTTCGAATGGAGTTAATTTTAACTAGTTGGCCATAAGTCATTTAGCAAAACCAAAAATGTTCCAAACGGCAGCAGCTAGACATTCTTTCTGTTGGAGCAACTAATAATTGTTAAGCCATTCCCCCCCCCCAAAAAAAACCTACTTTCACAAATCCCAAGCGATACACTTTACGTCGTCCCCTTCCTTCCACCCAAAAAAAACCTATACCGGCCAAACTGTATAAACAAAGACTCACAGTCTCTTCCCTACAACCATATCTGCTGGAGAGAAAGGAAGGTGACACGGTGATCAATTCCAAAATAGACAAAAAGAGCAAGATATTTATCAACAAATTAACGAAACTGAAAATTTTTCGTAAGCAATGTCCTGGAATTCCTAAATTAAGTTGAATTAAAGTTTGCCTACCTACCAATTTTTAGAAGAAAAAAAAGAAAGTAACTATTTGGTATCGGATTCCCAGTATTCGATTAATATATCAGTATCAGATCGGATTGGCAAAAAGTGGGTGTAGCACGGAAAAACAGACATTTGGAACAAAATTACTGAAAAACTACGATCATTTTATTTATAGCATAATTTAAAGGTGGTTAATGCGGTAGTCATCATATTACCATAACATCAACTACTACAAAACTTTGTAGGTGGTGGTCCCATGGCCAACATGGACATTTTTTAAGTAGGGACGACTTTCCTGGATTTTTTTTAAAGGAGCCATACTGTATAATGTTAGTCAATATTGTTACAAATAGATTTTGTGGAATAATTTGTTCAGGGAATTCGGTATCTAACAATTAAAATTAATGTAAATCTTTTCCATTCCTTATTTAATTGATCACTAATTGGGCCCATTTGGCTTCCTGTTCTGTTTATTAATGAACATTTTTTCATCTCTAAATGCCGATCACACTACATGACTATTAGGCCAAAAATAATCAGTGCAATTAAAAAAAAAAATGCGTATGAAAATAACAACATGGGCCCGCGGAATGGACAGGCTTAAAATTCGCGGGGTGGGGCGGGGGGAGCCGCATTGGCACACCGAGTTTCATGATGCCTACACTGTTGGTTTTCGAGCCTCAGTTTTCTGCAATTTTTGTGTTATCGTAATTGTACTTAACCTTCCCAGCAGTGTAACTGGAGTTATTTTGCAGTTTTTAAGTTAGCTTGTTGAATTTCACACAAACTGCAGTTTAAAAAAAAGTTTTTGTGGTTGCCGTTGAATCTGCAGTTAAACTGCAGTTTCATTCCATTTCACATAAACTGCAGTTTAACTGCAGTTTTTTTAAAGTTGTTTGCAGTCGTCGTCGAAACTGCAGTTAAACTGCAGTTTCATTCCATTTCTGCAGTTTTTCTACAGTTCATTTTCAACAGGGTAAACCACCAAATGAAAGTTTGAATGCTCCATTGAGCGCACTAGTTCTCTCTAGTGCTTGCTCGCAACAAGCAGAGGAATACACAAAGAAATGTCTTTAAACACGACAAACAAGCCACATTTTTTCTGAATTATTGAGTATCAATCTGGGACACCTTCATACACCTGGGAGCAAGCTAAAAGATTAACGATATAATGCTGCTATATGGTACCATGGAAAAATATAAAGAAATTCTCCTGGCGCCATCTAGTGACACTAATATCGTTAATCTTGACAGCTTCTTTCCAGGTACATGAGAGTGTACCAAGTTTTTACTCAATGATTAAAGAGTGGCACAGCTTGTTTGTTGCATTTAAAAGTTTTGTTTTGTACATTCCTTTCCATGCTGTGAGAGAGATTCGACAGGGTTAGATGCTGCTACGTTAATTTGGTGGCAACAAACCTTTAAAGCATGCTCAAAACCTTAGTTCAAACCTAAGTTAAAATACGGTTAGATATCTGTTAAAATACAATCATTTTTAAAGTTTATGTGTGTTAAAGTGCAGTTGGCCCTCAGATAAAATCGAGTTATAACCAGATTAATTCTATGCTAAAGTATGCTAAGCCTGCAGTAAGCAACATAGTATAGTCTAATGCCTAGTGTTACAAAATGTCTAGTGTTTAATGCCCACTGTATTAAATAACCTATGTTAAAAACATGGTAGAGCAAAATTGTAAAAAAAAAATGCATGTTTCTAGTCAATATCATTCTGCTGTTACAGCGACTTATAGAAGTATATTAGCTCTACCTGTACCTATTCAATACACGATGTGAATAACTATGCTACTATACGAAATTATCTTTTATGAGCTTACCTTACAACATTCCTAACGGTGATCCCTACTCTTGATTCTTGACAACCTTTGTAGTGGTGAATCAGCCTTATATAGTCACCCAACCATTAAATGTTAAGAGTTATCTGCCTAAGAATTATATATTAGACCTTTTTGCTAAAGTTAAGCCAGTTCTGATTTATCTTTAAACAATAAACTGGCAGTAATTGTTTTATACAATGTGAGGTTTTTTATAAGCAACTAACGTTCGTACATAATTTAAGAAGTGTCATGTCATTTTTTTTGTCTTTCATAATGAGCAGACCCTACATACATATGTTTAATTATGGTATAATGATGAACAAACCTCTTTTTAAGCATGGTAGACCGTCTTCAGATAACGGTTTGACCTCTGTTAAACCTAGTAATTCTAAGGGAACGTGTAGTTTAACACCTATGTTAAACCATGGTACAGCTACTAAACCATCTAAGGTAAAGGCATCGAGGTCGTTAGTCTTCTGATTAAATCAAAGCGTAGAAATTACGTATACCAAGGCGTGTTGTATTTCCCATGGTAAAATTGTATTTAAATCTTGGCTAAACCATGTTATTAACAGTGGACTAATGGAAGTTTTATGTAGGTATATCAACCAAGGATGTACCATGGTTTCATAATTCCTAACCTCACGTGATTGTAGTTTTATAATGAGAATATACCTTCATAAGTTTATAACGGCCATTACCCAATAGGAAGCCAAAAAAAGGCAGCCACCAGCCAATCATGCCTCCTTAACACCGGTTAAACGACCACACGGTATTTTATCAGATTAAACCGTCGGCGTCATCCCTCCATCTTGAATTAACGTTCGACTCGTCTTGTATTGTGGCTTACGCTGCATGAATTAAGTACGAAAGAACTGCATTTGGTAGGTCTAAACCAATTTTATACGTAAGCAACGTACCTGATAGTCACGTGACACATTATTTCACGTATCGGCGATATGTGTTCAATCTTTGGTTACCATAGTAACTGAAGTCACCTTTCCGCCGATGCGCGTTACGGCATTCTGGTTAGGCCTATCGCCGATGGCCGCTACTACGAGGAGCGTGGCGATCTAGGCAGCCCAAAACCGTAATAATAAACGGTACTTGAATTAATCGAAAATGGTAGAAATAATTTAATAACAAATGTCGTAAAACTTAGTATTGTTACGGATCATATTCTATTTTAAATCTATGAGCAGCACTTTTGATTAAAAATAAAACACGTATTTACTTTTGTTGAAGCATCCTGACAATCTGCTTTCACGGGTAGTTACTTTCGGTTTTGGTTGGGTTTGTGATAGAACCAGTGAGCGCATTTGGCAACAGTTTGTGCGCTTTCATCATTTCGTGCAAGCAGACATTGTGAATTCAAGCGAGAAACCACTGCAGTACAACTAGGCCGTGTTATGCAAGTTGAAGTTTTATTTTAAAGTTGATGGTTAAGAGAGACTGTATATTCTCGTTTCAAATATAACTCGAGCGTAGTTTAAGTATCGATAAATTTTCTCAACCACTCGTTACATTCACAAGCTGATAAAAACACCTCGCGCAAGCGCTCGGTATTTTTTCAGCTTCGCAATGCAACTCGTGATTGAGAAAATTTATCGATAAAAAACTACGCTTTCGTTATATTACTACTGATAAAACACTTGGTTCATTGTGATAAAAAAAAAACATTATTTAGTGAAGGTACAGAAACCATGGCAAAGAAAGAGGGTTGTTTTGCACTTCTGTTAAACTGTTTATGTTTTCGTCAGACCATGATATCATTAGTGGAAAAAACTGCAGCTTTATGTAGGTAGACCAACCAAAGATTTTGACTTTTTCACCTCATTTTTTTCTTAGGTTTTTAAACCAGTGATATGGTTGCATAATTATGGTAGTAAATCATGATTTAATCAAGGTGAACAACCCAAATATACCAAGGTTGGATTGTTTTACACCTTGATTTAATGGAATTTATATTCTGGTTAAGCATTTTACAACTGTTGGATAATAACAATTTTATAACGATAGACCAATCCAGGGATGCATATTTCTTCTCCTCATTTTTATTCTTGGGTATAAAACATTGAAACACTTGCATAATCGTAAGGTATTTAACCATGATTTACCGAAGGTGTAGAAATCAAGGATACTAAGATTGAGTTGTTTTGCTTGATGATTTAATTGTGCACGGGTGGCTGTGAGCACTGGGGCGTCAGATTCGATAGGCGTCTTGGTCCCAGCTGTACATCTCTGGCTTCGTACTGACCCGGGTTCGATCCTGGGAAGGGAAGTGTATATGTACGGTTTTTTCTCC
This sequence comes from Lithobius niger, assembly GCA_023313725.1. NCBI lineage: Eukaryota > Metazoa > Arthropoda > Chilopoda > Lithobiomorpha > Lithobiidae > Lithobius > Lithobius niger. The sequence goes on along the minus strand of JAHWFP010091954.1, from coordinate 404,176 downwards.
AGTTGTTTCCCACCCGTTGCAAGAGGGTTTCCACCGGGTACTCCGGTTTCTTCCTTCATGAGGCAAAAAACATTTGTTCCTGATGGTGGTGAAACTGTGGTAAATTGTGGTGGTAAATTGTGCACGGGTGGCTGCGAGCACTGGGGCGTCAGATTCGATAGGCGTCTTGGTCCCAGCTGTACATCTCTGGCTTCGTACTGACCCGGGTTCGATCCTGGGAAGGGAAGTGTATATGTACGGTTTTTTCTCCAGTTGATTCCCGCCCGTTGCAAGAGGGTTTCCACCGGGTACTCCGGTTTCTTCCTTCATGAGGCAAAAAACATTTGTTCCTGATGGTGGTGAAACCTTCCACTTAATATCTGCCGCTTGGGCCTAATAAGAAGCTATAAGCCTGTTGGCCGACACCTTGTATTATTTTTATTATTATTTATATTTTAGTGAAACCATGATCATACCACGGCATCATAAATGGGATAACTATAGTATTATGTAGTTAGATGAACAAAAGAATACATATTACTTCACCTCATTTTTACACTTATTTTTAAACATACGCATCAGTATGGTAGTAACCATGATTTAATTAAGGTGCAGAAACCAAGGATACCAGGGTTGGGTTGTTTTACTGTATGGTTTAATTGTATATATATTTGGTTAATGTTTGTTATCAACATGGGATAATAGCGGTTTTATGTGGATCGACTAATCCAGGATGTATCAGTTTCATATTTTGGTACTGCATTTTATCTTGGTTTTACAATGGTAAAACATTTGCATAATGCACAATTATGGTAGTTAACCGTGATTTAATCAAGGTGGAGATACCATGGTCGAGTTGAGTTGCTCCTTCGTTAAATTGCATTTATGTTCTAGTTAAAGCATTTTATCAAGAGGGAGATAATAGAAGGTATACAACCAAGGATGTATTAAGGTTTTATGTTTCGATATTTCAAATAATCTCGATTTTACAATGGTAAAACAGCTGTTTAATAAGAGTAGTTAACCATGACGAAATCAAGGCATATAAACCATGGATACCAAGGTTGGGTTATTTTATCCGTGGTTTAATCGTATTTTTATTTTGGTTAACCATGTTATTAACTATGACGTAATGACGATTATAAGTCATAAAACCAAAATCAAATGATACAACCAAAGATGAAACCATGATATACCTTGGTTAGTCTACCAACAGATAAACTCTCGTGCAATTATGGTGATAAGTGCCACGATTTAATCATGGTGCAGAAACCATGGATACTGACGTTGGGGTGTTTTTCCTCTATGGATAAACTCTATTTACATTTACATTACATAACTATATTAACAGAGGGCAACTGCAGTTTATGTGTAAACAATAACCATGAATTAATATTGGTTTTATGTAGATGTATCCATGATCTAATTAATAATATGTTTTCTTACCATGGGTTAAATCAAGGTTAAGAAACCATATTAAATAAACTAAACCTAAAACATTAAAGGATGTGAAAATTAAAGGATGTGAAAATACTAAATAATTTTGATTGTTTCAAATTTTGCTAGAGTTAAATAAACTAAACCTAAACAAATTTTCAAATATTAAATACATTCAAAACACTGAGTAAGGATCAGTTGTAAGGTTATAAAACTGTAAAGCTTTTCCTCTTGGCATAATAAAAAGGATAAACAATTTTTTTGAATGGAAACCAAAACAATTTTCACTTGTATTTATTGTAGGGGAACTTTCCCTACACAACATCAACTACGAAAACATCTCCACTTGCGGCATCAGTTCAAAAATGAAGAACGTGTGTGCTTTGAAGATCGACTGTCCGACTGTATCAAGGACTGTTCTCTGACCCAAATGCTGGCACTTTAGCATCTTGAATATGAAATGGCAATACCAGAGAAGTTTGGCGATCCTCTACCATTATTTGTTTTATTGCATACGGCAATACACTCATTGCTGATAGTTTGTATGGACCAGCTGTAAGGTACAGCTATGCTTTTTGCGTCGAGTTCTTTAAGGATACAATGGTTATCGAAATGTTTTTTTGGTCCCGCTACTCCGAGCTGTATAATCCGAACGATGTTCCCGCTTTATTAGATGAGGCTTTACAAAATATCCAAAAGACGATCAACAAATTTGCCGGGGGGGGGGGGGGGAAAGGGATGGGCTATATCCTACATAACCAACTTAATTATCAGAGTGGCCGAGTACCAACCGCTGTGGCTTCATCTTGTATTCCTCTACCGCACACTCTCAAGCCTAATGCGGGCGTGATTGTCAATGTAAAAAATGTAAACGATCAATAGTGCTTTCTGTACTCGGTATTATTGGCGAGTTGGGGACTGATGAGTGTAAAACTCGAAGACTGCAAAGAGTATAGAGAAACACTCGACGGTAGCACTCTGTCCTACCCGACGAACACGGTGGAATCTCTGAATTTGAAAAAGCTAACGATCTTTCGATCAACATCATCGGTTTTAACGAAAAAGAGGGATTGCTCTCTGTCCAACCCGATGAAGCTTGGTGATATCTGTAAATTTGATAAAGCAAACGATCTTTCGATCAAAGTCGTCAGTTTTATCGAAAAAGAGGGATTGCACCCACTCAGAGTTTCTAAGAATCACGACGAAAAGCCCATCGACCTTCTCTCGTTAACCTCTGAGGACAAAACCAACTACTGCTCCATACGAACGTCGCTGATTTTTTACGCTATTGAGCTTCGGCTACTCACACATAGTTCTATTGTAGAAACTGTTTCGCAGCGTTTGGAAAACAATGGATGGTCACCAACCATCGAAACGAGTGCATCAAGATTTTTCCCATGCAAGCGCTCCGATTTAAGATGCGGGGAGAAAATTTTCTCTAGTTTCAACATTTTAACCGACAAAACCTCTTCCCCCGCATCATGTACGCTGAATTTGAGTGTCTCCTTCGACCCATCTTCCCCGTTCAACACAGACTGTCGTTCGATGAGCTTGGTTATTAAAATTCATCAGCGTGCACCTTGCAGTTTCAGGTGCGTTGTGATAGGTCAATACAGAGGGATTGTTAATCGAGAATACTACTTAGGAGAAGATGGCGTCGAAGTATTTAAATGCATGGAGAAAGAGGCGCAAGCTTACAGTAATCTACTGTAAAATGTACAATACCTCAATCTCACCCAAGCCGAGCAAGCTAGTTTCGATGCGTCCAACGTACGTCATTATTGCAGAAAACCATTCCCCATTTTTTGTTGAAAAACAACCCTCATGCTAATGTTAGGGATCACTGCCACGGTAGTGGAAAATTTAGAAGAGCCGTTCACTTATAATGTAATCTTAGCACGCTAGAACGAAGAACCATACCCGTTGTCTTACACAATTTAGAAGGCTATGATCAGAATCTTCTCGTACCCGCTGTGCATATACTCTAGGGAAAATTCGAGGGAGCACTGAGCGGTTCCAGTGTATGACGATCACGGGGTTAAAAAGCGGGATCAGTCTTGGATTTATAGATAGCTTGAATTTCTTGAATGTTTCCATAGACACTGCGGTCCCGAACTGCAAAGGCAAAGGGTTCCCGATTCTCGAGGTAGCTTTGGTCTCGAGGTTAAAATCTCCATGGTTCGTCGAAGGAATGACTAGAAAGAGTGCTATAGATCTCCTGACCCAGAAAGGTGTTTGTCTGTACAAATTCGCGAGAAACATGTCCGCTTTTGATAAGGAAGATCACCCAACTCGGGAGTATTTTTTTCCCAGTTTTTTATTATTTTTTTAATTTTTAAATTATTTTCTTTGAGCCTTAAATCGGCGGAAGCAACTTAATGCTTGTATGGCTGAACCGGCTCAATTTTGAATATTACCAGACTTTTAGAGAAGAAGAAATGTCTGGTAAAGGGAGGTGCCAACCCAGGGATTCGATCCGGGAACCTCCAATTATCGTAGGGGCCGAAAGATTGTCTAGAATTGTCCAGAATAGTTCCCATAGCTGCTGAAGAAGCATGGTAGCCTCTCACGCTACCCTGGCCGGCAGTCCTGGCGGGGACTTTGCCAAGGTCCCCTTTTCAGGGGTTCGACCAGATCCGCAAACCTCCAGCAACCAGGCTGAGCTCTCTCACAACTCAGCCACGATGACCAGAAGAAGAAGAGTTGGCAGGGAAAGAGTTCGCGGTGTTTGTGAGCTCATAACCTCTAGCTCAAGATAAGAGATAACAAATTCAGTTCCTACTGCGAGATTTATCAGATGTGCGATGTTTTCCTTCTCGCGGACATTTTTGAAGACTTCCGAAACCTGTGCCTCAGGAACAATAAATTAGATCCACACTACTACATCTCTACCCCTGATTTCAGTTGGGTCGCGCTCTTGAGAATGCACTGAAGCGAAAATGGAACTGCTCACTCACGTCAGTGAGTATTTCACAATCTTGAAACACAATCTAGTATTTTCTGGCATCCGTGGTGGGGTTTCGTTTACATGTAAAAGTTCTACGAAGCTAATAATAAATACCTACACGGTTTCAACCCTCACGAACCTTCCCTATACATCATATACTTGTACATGAACAATTTATAAGGTTTTACCATGAGCACTCCTCTCCCCTACGACGAGTTCCGGTATTTGATGAAGGACAAAATCAGAGCTTCCAACGTAGATGCCGTGCCAGATGATGCAGCCGTCGGGTATATACTCGAAGTAGACTTGGAGTACCCTAGCGAACTGCAAGACGCCCATAACTATTACCCGTTAGATCTCGAGAATATTGAGATTGGGGAAGATCTCGTTTCCCCCTACGTGAAAAAACTGGCCAAAGATACAGATCACGAAATCAGGTCGTCTCTAAACTTCTTCAAATCTTCTGCACAAGAAGAAGTACGTTCTCCACTACCGGACTTTGAAATTTTACCTCCGTCACGGATTAGTTCTTCGACATATCCGAAGGATCTTGGCTTTTAACCAGAAACCTTCGATGGAAAACTATATAGATTTCAATAAAAAGATAACAATCAACCACTCCGTTCGAAAAGGACTACTTCAAATTGTTAAATAATTCGGTTTTTGGCAAGACGTTAGAAAACAAACGGAATTGGCTCTCTGTGAAATTGTGCACCGATGCTAACAGAGCCATAAAATACACCTCTCAACCTCTCGCGGATTTTTTCAGGATCTTGAATGAAAACTTGGTACAGATTAACCTCCGAGCTCGAAGCGTTTGCTGAGACCTACCCACGTAGTCTGGATTCACCATTCTAGAACTATCAAAATTGTTCATGTTCGAGTTCCATTACGAGTACATTCAACCCAAGTACGGTGATTGCGCCAAGCTCCTATTCACGGATACCAACAGCCTGTGCTACCAGATCGAAACAGAAGATGTGTACGAGGACATGCTTCAGGAACGAGAGCGCTTCGAAATGAGTAACTATCCCTGCAATATCCGACTTTTCTCAGACATAAACAAATTAGTTCTAAGTAAAATGAAGGACGAGATGGACGGTGTCCCCATCCTAGGATTCGTAAGGTTACGATCGAAAATGTGTGCGATAAAGTCTCTCAAAACAGAAACTACGAAATAAGCAAAGTGGATTCGTGAAGCGTTCATGAAAAACCACCTGAACTTCGACGTCCTCGGCTAAGGGAGTTTGGTAAAAAATCCCTCCTATCGGCATATGGCGATAAACGTTTTATTTTGGATAACGGTACAGATATGTTAGCTATTGGTCACAACAATTTAGGGACTTGGAAAGAATGCAAAGATTATTTCGATTCTGAGGTAGATATTTTGAGCAATGAGTTGGGTGAGGAGAAATTGCTCGTATCATATCGAATGAGAGAAAATGACGTATTGAACCTTGCAAAAAAGCCGAGGAGAGGGTGAAAGCATTGCGTCGAACCATCCTGTTAGAGAACCATAGGAGAAAGTTGGAGGATTCTGTCATTTGGGAAAACGAGAGAAAAGTTAGGCGGAGAATGTTGTAATGGGAAAGATGGGCTGTGATGTGCCCAGACGAGAAAAAAGCTAGATTAGAGAAGCAAGCTAAGATTAAGAAAAAGAGTCTCGGATGGGAAACTGAAGGGCAGAAGAAAAGTTAAAATAGAGAAACAAGCTGCTAAAACGAAAAAGAGTCTCGTTACACGGAACGTATACAAAGCGATTGACTCCCTACTCTTCTTTAAAAATCATGGCAGAACAATATAAAAAAGTAGTTACATTTACGTGCAAAAATTGTCTGCTAGACTTTACTTCGAAATAAAAAATTCAAACACATTTAAAAATGTGCAAAATATGCCACACTCAAAAGTTTAAAATCACTCCGACGTATTGTTGCATATGTCGAAAGTGGTCTGATCCAAACATAAAATGAAAAAGATCAACCACCACATCATTCGACACGGTCTCATTCTACCTGATGATGAATAATAATATTCCAAAAGGAAAAAAATTATTACGTTTTTTAGGGTTCAAAGGGAGAGTGTTTGTTAACATACGTTTGTACTCAAAGAGCGAGTGTATGTTAACATACGCTCGGACTCAAATGGGCAAGAGTCTGTTAACATACGCTTCTCTTTATTTAAGACTGCTGATATTATCCATCCAACTATTATAATTGGGGGCATAACCCTTCTATTTAACGAAGTAAAGCATTTTTCCTTCTTTATCTTTCGCCCTTGTTATTTATCTTTCTTACTGCGTAGCACTTTTTTTACTAAAAACAAATCTGGAACTACGGGTTTTTGAATTTACTCTTTGTAAAAACCAACCAGTACCACTTCAACCGACTCATTTTTAAAAGATAAATAACCGGTTCAGTTTTTTGCACTTCGCGAATTGTGAAAATTTTGTTAGTATAATTTTGCAAATACCCTTTATCAAAACTTTTCTTAACATTAGTTATTCTAACTTTATTTCCTACAGCAAATTTCGGCTAATTTTCGACGATTGTTTTGACTTAATTCTCAGGAATGTTCGTGACGTCCTGTTACTTCCCTCGGTTTTAGTTTAGTTGTGGACTGAACTGTGTCATTGTATCATGAAACTAGCTCATCAATAATGTGTATCCACTGGTATGTTCCCTGCTTGGTGAATCTTTTCCACATTTGAGTTTTCAGCGTTCTGTTGAAACGTTCTACAAGGCTCGCTTTCTCAGAGTGGGTAGAGTACATGTTGATGTTGTGACTCTTAAGGAGTGTTTGAAGTCTTTATTGTAAAATTCGGTACCTAAATTGACTTGTAAATTTTTAGGGGATGTCGTTCCTTCGAGTATCTTCTTAAAGGCTTCCGTAACGGCTAGACCAGTTTTAGATTAAAGAGGAATAGCCCGAGAAAACTTGGACATAACGTTAATGCAAGTCAGTAGGTAGTTAAATCCTTTATTTACGTTAGAGTAAGGTATCATTTCCACCAAGTCCGCCTGCCATATATCGTTAAGGATCAGCACATTTACTTTCCGTCTCGGAAAGCGCTTCTGCTTCAGTTTGTGGAGTTCGTTTACAAGTTGATCCATTTTGGTTTTTGCCACCCATTCCGACCTTGAGTTTTGTTCGCATGATTTTTTTGACGATCGCCGTAGCAAATTTTTCTCTCCAAGATAGTGAAGGATCCTTACGTACTTTTCGAGCGTTAGATATAAGAATTTCGTCGGCAACATGCCGTTTGTTTAAATCCGAGCTTTTCGAGTAAGCGATGTCGTGTTCTTTGTACGCCTCATCCAGTTTAATTATTCCAGTGTCGCCTCTGGCTAATCTCTCGTTTAGTTTGGTTCTGGGCCCCCAGTATTGGTATCCGGGTAAATGTACTTCAACCGGTAAATGGTAAATGATTTTATTTACGATTCTTTTCCCAGATTTGACGAAGGAAGCTTTTTTGCACCCGCACACATCACAAAACACGACTTCCATTTGCCTGTTATTTTTTGAAAATCGAAATAATAGGAAGTTTCGGTTGGTTTGACGTTTGACGTTCGCATTTCACGCACCACTTTATCTTGATCACTTTCATTTTTCACTATACAAACATTTTTTTTTCATCGTAAACCTAAATTCTAATAGGCAATATTTTTTCATGAGCGGTGATGACACGTCGTTGCTCCAATTTGATAAAAATTCTATGATTTCGTTCATGTAACCATCGTGCCCAGCATGGGTGTATCCGTGCAAAAGCCTCAATCTGCTGACCAGGTCGTTAGGATCATCGTAAGTAGTGGTAAAATACGATATTCGGTTACATATATATATCCCCACTTCCGATCACCTGACGAAAAGTGGGGGGTAATGGCGTCTCTTCCATTTTTCGTCAATCCGGAGGAGGGTAGAAAAGTGGTTTTGGTATCTTTTTTCCGGTTTTCATCGATCTGGAGGAGGGTGGGAAAGTATTTTTTGCTTCCTACTATGATGTCAATTCCGGTCACGTGATCAAAGTGTGGGTAATGATGCACTTCCGGTCTTATGATGAAAATTGGGGACGTCACTTCCGGTTTTTTGTCAATATGGAGAAAGGTGCCTTTTGTTACCTTTTATTCATTTTTTTGTCAGTTTGGAGGAGGGTGGGAAAGTGCTTTTGCTATGTCCTATGACGTCACTTCCGATCACGTGATCAAGATGGGGGAAATGACGTCACTTCCGGTCACGTGATGAAGGTGGGGGGGGGGGGTCACTTCCGGTTTTTTATCGATCTGAAGGATGATGGGAAAATGCTTTTGCTTCCTTTTTTTTTCGTTTTCATCGATCTGGTGGGAAAGTGTCTTTCGGTACCTTATTTCCTTATTAAAAATAAAAAATTAAAAAAGAAAAGGCATGGATTCGAGTTCAATAATTTTAACGGGAATAGGTGGCGAAGTGAGCTGCAATTTTAAAACGCCCATATACCTAGACCCTAAAAAATAGTATGAAATGGCGCTCGTCTCCTTGGATACGTACTATAGTATTTTCAATGTGCACGCTGACAATAACGAATTTTTGTACACCATTGACGGTGGAGCGAATTGGATCGAGGTGCGAGTCGTTCCCTGCGCCATTAAGCCTCATCTCCCCCCCCCCCTGCG
>JAHWFP010091954.1:374430-395067 GCA_023313725.1 Lithobius niger | reverse complement strand
TCCCTGCGCCATTAAGCCTCATCTCCCCCCCCCCCTGCGCTTACAAAATTTCGGACTTGAATAATTTTGTACTGTCTACTTTGGAACGAAGTGGTCACGAAAAAAATCCCATCGTTTTAGAACCGAATCACAATACTTTAAAAACAAATTTGGTTGTAAATAATCCGCTCTATGGCGTTTCGTTTCTGGGAGATAATACTTTAGGAACTGTTCTAGGGTCCCTTCAGGGAACTTACACTACAACTCAGCAAGGTAAAAAATCCGTGGATGTACTGGGGCTCAATACAATTTTCCTTCCTACGTGAATGACGACACTCAACCTTGCATACACGCTTTTTATCTGGGAGTGCCACTGGGTTATAAGATGATAATTTCCCCTCAAAATTTAATCTACCTTCCTGTAACTACCGACAAGATTCGTAATATTCGTATTTGGTTAACTTCTCAAGATAATGAAATGATAAATTTAAACGGGGAAAGCCTTACCGTCTTACCTTATCTGAGGTCTGAAAAATAATTTTGTTCATATTAAAAAAAAGATTGTTAGTATTCGAAAGAGAAAAAAATGAATAATTGGAAAAGGATTCGTCGTAGATAATAATCAATTAAGGGCAAAAAAACGCAGCATTCATCAAATTTGAAACGAGAGCGAGAAGATGAGTTTAACGGAACATTACCTCGATATAAATGAATCTTTACAACAAGATTCTTCCGTGGAAAGCTACGCATTTCACGAATATAATCCAATATTAGGAACCAATCTAAACAACGTCTATTCGGAAGTTAGAATCAACCAGGATTTGTTCCTACACGTCGCGAATAGTTATCTTCTGATTAAAGGCAGGTTACTGAACGCAGACGGTTCTAGTTTTGCCGATGTGAACGTAGTGTCTCTCATCAATAATGGTTCCATGTACCTGTTTTCCAGCATTAAATATCAGTTGGGGATAAGGTAGACGAGTTAAATTACCTTGGTTATGGGGTCTCTCATGAAAGGTCTCCTTACATACGGTTCGACCAATCAAGTGTCGTTGCTGGGGGACTGCTGGGCGTTAGATGCCGCAGAATCTTCCGTGGCCAGTTTGAACGATAACATCGGATTCAAATTACGGCATTCCATCATCGTGATGGAAACGACTCCTAAAGGAAGCTTCACGTTCGCTATTCCTTTAAACACTGCATGGGATTTTTCGAACATTATGACAAGGTGCTCTACGGTGCCAAGCATGTCCTAACGTTGTCTAGGGCGAGCAATAACGACGCTGTATTCAGGGCAGCTGCAACAGCCATTGGGAAAGTCGAATTGAGTAGCATTTTGTGGCACGTCCCGCACGTAACCACATCCGACGAGCAAAAACTCAGGCTTTTTAGCTATACAGATGGTGGGATGAACGTGGACTTGGGTTTTAGGCACTGGCATTACGATAGTTGCAAACTTCCTCAGAGCACTAGTTTCACATGGCGCGTGCTTACTACTTCAGCCGTCGAAAAACCGAGGTGAGTTATTCTAGCTTTTCACCCAGATAGAAAAGATGCGCAAACTAAAAATCCAGCCGTATTCGATCACTGCAGTCTTCAAGATGCTCACGTAACTTTAAATTCCGAACATTACCCGTTCTTGGACTTGAACGTAAATTACGCTACTGGAGAAAACTCGATCCTGTATAGAATGGCTCAAGAGTTTAGACGCGCTTTGTAAGTCAGGGACTTGTGTATCGATTCGGTGCAGTTCAAAAAGACGTATCCTCTAGTAGTTTTGGACTGTTCCAAGCAATCGGAGAGACTTCAGTCCAGCATAGTCGACGTACAAGTAAAGTTGAAATTTAACGCCGCGGTTCCAGCTAACATGGCGTGCCATGCGCTGTTGATCGGAGATAGAAAAATGAGTTTAAAATTGGATAAAGGCAAAATCGAAGTGATTTATTAAAAAAAAGCGAGATGGTGAAACAAAAAACGAAAACAAGTAAAATCGGAAAAAATGGAGCGGGGTAGAAAGAAGAAAGATCGCGAAACGAGGTGGGTTTTTACCATTGTTGGCATTATTGGGACCCACCTTAGCCGGTGTAGGTGGTCTAGCTGGAAGTGCCGCCGTTATCACCGCTGCAATTAAAAAGAGCCAGAACGATGCTAAGGTAATGAAAAAAATGGTGAGACATAACAAGAAGATGGAGGGTTCGGGATTGAAACGTAAAAACAAAAAAAAGCGAATCGTGGCAGAGGGCTCTTTCTAAGTCCAGTGAAGGTCTGATCGATTTTACTAAACGGTTAACGAATCTCGATTTAAACAGATTAGTCAAAGTTTTGAAAATTCCTAAATACAGACGTACTTTTAGCAAGAATCGTCTGCCGTTAAAACCTAAACCTCGTGGCGAATGCGGCATCGTTAATCTTGAAAATTTTCACGATGGAAATGGAAATCAATGGGTGGCTTACTCGACAGTTACTGACATAACCTGTTATTTCGACAGTTTCGGGAACCTCGAACCACCGTTATCCATTTCGGACTATTTTGGTCCCGTTAAATACAATTACGACAGGGTGCAAAATTTTAATCAAACATTGTGCGGTCATTTCTGTGTATTTTTTCTAAGTTTCTCGTGCAAGGGATATGATTACGAAGATACCTTAAGACGGTTAGCTCTTTAACTCGGTTACCCCATTGTTCTTCGTATGGATTGGTATATGGTCTCTGCTTTGACCATGGTATACAATGAGTCTTGGTTAGGTACATATCTAGCTGGTAATCTTTATCCTCCATGCTTGCTGTATCAGACATTATATAAATCACGTGACCTTCATTCACGATGATCGGTATTTCCGTTATACTTAGAGTTGATGGTTGGAGAAGTCTCTCAAGAAAGAGATAAACTTGAAATCGTTTGTCTTTGGGTATACTTTTCGACAAATCCAAAAACTTAGTTATTAAACCCCGTATCTTTATATCTGGAGGGTTTAAAATAGGTATTTGGTTTCCGCTACTTGTTATACTCATTCCTAGGATATACCAACCGGATGTTGATAAGTAGTATTGGTGAGGATAGTTATTGATACACGTGAAAAAGTGACCTTCAGGGTAAGGACTAGTTCCGCGAAAAGTAACTATACAGTCGATATGTGGATTTATATATCTTTCCATCACAAAACCGACATTTTCAAAATGATTCTTTGCTTCCTCCGCATATGTTGGGAGTTTCTTCTACATTTAAAGTAACCATTAGACTGTTGACATAACCCTTAATAGCCACGTCGTGTTCCGCTGTTGGAGGGAGCGTAAATTTGATTCGTCTATTTTTTGCATCGAGTACCCTATTCTCGTCCTCGTTCAACTCCGTTTGAAGTTTGTTTATTTCGTCTCTAATAACTTCGAAGAAATAGTCTCTATTAACAGCTTCCGAATGGCTTTCGGGGCTCGCCAGGTTACTGATTCGTTTATTTTTTGCATCGAATATGTCGCAAGAGTCCATGATCAAGGCATAGTCAAGTTTGGTTTCTAACTCATTTATACTGAGAAGCTTCGCGTCGACGTATTCTTTATTCGCTGAATCCTTAGATTGTGTGGGTGATGCAAGGTTCTTTACTCGCTTAGTTTTTGCATCGAGCAGTCCATCGGGACCTTCCTTCAAAGCGTAACCGAGTTTGGTTTCCATTTCATTTATGACGAGAAGCTTCGCGACGACGTATTCTTTAGTCACCGCATCTTTAGATTGTGTGGGAGATGCCAGATCCTTGATTCGTCTCTCTTTCGCGTCGAATTGAGGGGGGGGGATTGAGGCTTAATGGCTCGTCGACAACTTGGTCATTAGCGCCAACCTCAAGTCACAGTGCAGTGGTCCGGGTTGCCACTGCACCACACATTACAGAGATGTTATTCAAACCCCTAATCTAAATCTTGTCATACATCTGTACCTCCTGCAAAAATTGAAAAACACCGGACAGGAGGACAGACTTATCACCCAATTGACGCGCAATGTCATGCCGGAGATGGAAACGACGACGAACACCATCAAGATGGTGACAATCAACAAGGAAGTGCCGGACCGTAAGTGGCTGTCGACACCAAGAACATTCAGGAGGGTCAAGCCCCCGCAAAAGGAAACAGTGAGTAAGTCGAGTGTGACCAACGCGCAAACGGGCCAACACCACCTCCTCACAGCGACTGCGGCGACACGCCGAGTGCCATTCCTCAACAGTGCCTTTAATAGCAAGCAACTTATTACCGACTTGACTGTCCCACAAGGCTTGCCAAAAAGCGTGTAACCTCAGACGCAGAGTTGGAAAGGCGTCTGAGGGAACAAGGCCGAGATCCCTCCGGAGCGGGCCAGAAACGGCCCCTTTCGCTGCAGAATCCGCTTGCTCATTTCCACCTATCCCAACATGGCCCGGGATCCAGCAGAAAAGCACGGTTTTCCGCCGGCCAGGCAAGCGGGAAAGCAAAGCTTGGACTCGTTGTGTCAAGGGGTTCCGAGGATTGTAATTCGCCAAGGACTCCAGGGCACTCATGAATCGCGTCGAATTGACCATCGGCACTTTCCTCCAACGTAGTTTTTAAATTTTTTACATCTATCAACTGAGAATAAGTCACCGCATCTTTGGGATCTATACCAGCAGCTAGATTAGTTAAGCGATTCATTCGCATGTCCGATACAGTTTTTGAATCGATGTAATCCTTAGTCGCTGCATCATTAGATTGCGAGGGAGTTTCGAGAGCTTTAATACTTTTCTTTTCAGCGTTAAAATGTCCATCCGCATCTTTCTTCAATCCTACGTCGGCTTTAAATTTTTTACATCGTTTTCTAATTCGGTAAATTGGGAATAAATTACGACATCTTCGGGTTCTGTAGCAGCTTCGATTTTAGTCAGTTGCTTATTCTGCATGTCGTAATCATGGTTCAGGTCTAATATAAATCCTATACCTGGAATACCTTTCACATCTCTTTGTGTTCGTTTCAAAGACTGTCAAATTTATTAACCAGCATTTTGACGATTCTTTAGGAATAGGAAATTTCAAAAATGTCTCATTCTATCTGGTACGGAAATCTTTCGAGTCTGTTGCAATCAAATTCTCTAGAAGTTAAGATGGAAAATGCGATGAATTTAAAAAATGGAATAAAGTACGTCTTATCTCCTTCCGTAGAATTCGAGGATTTAAAAGGAATAGGTTCTCCCATTTTGAACAAAGAATCCAAGTGTAAGGGATGGATTTCTCCGTCGACCCCCGAATCTCAAACCACGATGAAAAATCTTAAACGATTCATCTGCGAAAAATTAGAAATTGATACCGACGAGCAGAAACCCGTTTCTCTGACGATGTTCAGTTACCCAAATTACTCTCACCCAGCTTCCACCTGCTACCCATTTTGTCAAAAAGCAGACGGTGAGTCGGATAAGCCTCTATGTCTCAGAACGGGGGTGTACAACAACATCCACAAAACTAAAGGAAATCTTAACAAAATCGTTATAGAAAAACCGTGGTTTAATTTGGCTCCGTGCGGAAGTATGTCCTTGTCAGAAGTTAGTGGTAAAATTAACTACGTGTACATCAACAACGACGCTCCCGGAACTGTAAAACTTTGGTGTAACATAGATTACGGAGTCGTCGAATCTAATACATTCAACGAAAAGTTTTCGGACAAAGACTTTATGAGTTTGATTTCTGAATAAGAAAAAAACGATAGATATTAAAAATTACGATTTCTTCGTACCGATCAAGAAACCTAAAAATCACCCATTTCTACCTTCAAACATAGGATGCCTGATTATAGGACTGGCAAACTGCAGAAAAACGAACTTACTGTTTAATTTTATCTATAACGAGGGATGGTTGGATTACGGCAGTTTATACGTGTACATCAAAACTCTGTGTCAAGCGAAATACCGAGATTTACAGTCTATATTTTCCGAAATTGAGGGAACTATAGGGCGGGAGAGAGCGAGTTTTCACGACTTTCAAAACGATTTAATTCCTCCCGAGGAGTTGGACACCAGGTTTCATAATCTCGTGGTTTTTTGCAATGTTCTTTTAGACAAACAAAAAACTAGGAACGTTACTTTGCTCAAGGCCGTCATTCTAACGCCGATGTTTTTTATTGCAGTCAGTCTTACACCAGAATTCCCAAACAAGTGGTTAGAGATAACACCAAATTATTAATCCTATTACCCGTGGACGATTTAAACCTGAAACATTTATACGAAAATCACGTCGGTCCGGACATGGAATTTCCGTAGTTTAAAACGTTGTGTAGAACGTGTTGGGTTGATCCGTACGGGTTTTTATAGATCGACAAAACGTTAAACGGAGGACTTTATAAACGTACGTTTTCGTTCGATGATAAAAACAAACGAAAGAAATAAGATAACATGAAAAAGAAACGTGAAATAGTAAATCTCAAAAAAAAGTTTACGGGAAAAATTTTTGAATCAACGTTTGGACGAACGAGATCAAGAAGAATCTTTACAAGAATTTTTGAAACCCGTCGTCAGTTCTTTGAAACCTACAGTTGTTAATCCACCACCCGTAGCGAGTCCTGCGAAACTGATTGCCAGTTTTCCAACGAGAAAACGACTAAAACATATACGAACTATTACTCCCATAAAAAAAATTTATAAATCCGAGGATGAAGATTATGAAGAGTAGGAAACCACGGTGAACGAGACAGAGAAATTTAAATTGCCGAAACCTTCCGTTGAGGATTCAACTCCGATAGTGCTAGATCCCAATCTTTCCGAATACTCGACTCCCGCTCCAGCTATGCGAACCGAATACGCATCTATCAGCATAGGTTTGAATGTCGCCCCCACACTTTCGGATATACAAAACAGACGTGTGTCGACGCCTCCAGAACTTCAAAATTTCCCAACTCTCAGATCTTTGGATAGTCTGTTACCTGGCCAAGTCATAGGCCATACAGTTTAAGATTTCCTGATGACATTTTTCCAAAATCCGAAAGTGACCGATCCTGTCTTCGTACTGCAATACGACATGAAAACTGTAGAAATGAGCATCGCTAATAAATCCGTAAAAATATTCGAGAATGACGTAGTGGTCGGTGGTAATCAATTTGCGGGTAGAAAGGACTATGGAGTTTGCTGGTTTTTAAGGATTTGAAGGAGCCGTCGCACGCTCGCGAAGTCAAGGTGAGTTATGCTTCTCTTTTAAAAAACACGCACGCTATCTACCAAAACAACGATTCGGGCACTCGAAAACCTAATTCGAATTGTAGTACCTAGTACGTGTCGATAATCAGTCCTATCTGGGAGGATATGAAGACGAAGAAAAAGGGAACTGGTATGGTAAAAAAACCAGGAGCAGGGTGGATTACAGGTACTACGACGATCCTAACGATCTGGTCGAAAGACTGAGGCTGTTGTAAGGGTGAGCCCAATTGGGTCACGACGGTCACAGGAACGAAATGATAGAAATTTTATCGGAATTGGAACAACGACGAGTCATCACCGCTCGAGAAAAAAGAACGCTTATCAGAATTTAGGTTTACGATAAAAAAAATTGTATAATAAAAAAGAACCAAGATGAAGTATTGCGTGAAATGTAAACGATCCTCACCTAACCGACCCGAACCTCCTACTGTATTACATCAAAAAATAACAGAAGCACGGAAATCTACTTTTGCGAAGCGTGCGGAACTAAAAAAGCTTCCTTCATCAAGTCTGGGAAAGGAATCGTAAATAAAATCATAGACCATTTACCGGTAGAAGTACATTTACCCGGATATAAATATTGCGGATCAGGAACAACCCTAAACCAGAGATTAGCTAGAGGGGATGATGGAATAAATAAACTGGATGAGGCGTGTAAAGAACATGACATTGCCTACTCAAAAAGCTCAAATTTAAACGAACGGCACGTCGCCGGTGAAATTCTTATATCTAAAGCTCGAAAAGTACGTAAGGATCCTTCAATCTCTTGGAAAGAAAATTAGCCGCTGCGATCGTTAAAAAATCATGGGTACGAAGCTCAAGTTCGGAATGGGAAGAAAAAAAAACGGAATGGATCAATTCGTAAACGAACTATTTTCCGAGGTGGAAAGTGATTGTGCGGAGTCTGATTGATCTATGGCGGACTTGGTGGAAATGATACCTTACTCTAATGTTAATAAAGGATTTAACTATTAACTGACTTGCATTAAGTTTTCTTGGGCCATTCTCCTTAAATCAAAATCTGGTATAGTCGTTAGGGAAGCCTTCAAAAAGATACACAAAGGAACAACACCCCCTAACAATTTATAAGTTGATTTAGGCAGTGAATTCTACAATAAAAACTTTAAAGCGCTCCTTAAACGTCACAACATCAACATGTCGGCCGTCCAATGATGAACGGAAGCAACCAACATTTTCTTCGTTTTGAGAAAAACGCAAAAAACACTTGTTTTGCTTGCCTTAACATTTGGCAACGATACCAAAAAATGTTTTTACGTGACAAAACTGTAATTTTTGGGCTGTATCCAACCATGTATTAACCAAAAAAATATATGCAAATTTTTACAGTTTTTAAGCAGTTACTTCTTTTTGCCAAAGAAATATTACAGGAATGGCAGCGGGACAAAGAAGTAACTATTAATAAATGGTATTATTTTTAAACCATTTATTCCAAAGTTTATGGTTACCGTGTTATTATCCCAATTACTTTAAAACTGAAATAACAATTCTGAAAGCATTTTTTAAAATAAAAATATAATTGTTTGAAATGACTGCATAGTTTTCAAAAAATTTAAAACATTGTTTAAAAGAGGATGTTTGCAGTAATTCCGGTTGTTTTAAATACAACCTTTAATCACCAAATGTCATGACTATTATTGTATGCATTCCTAACTAAAATTATCTTTTTCTCAAGTCAATGTGGCACACCAAGTCATCAACAATCTTCTGTTTCTGAAATATCACGTGAAGTGTCAGGTTCAGGTGGGAGCAGATCTACGTTGAACTTTTGTTTTGCGAAATCTGCAGTTACATTTTCTCCTTGAAATTGTCTTTTGAATTTCATGCATTTCATCCCTTTTTCAAAACGAACCTCAGTAATTTCGTTCAATTTTCTAAGTAGTTTATGGTTACCTTGTTGGTCTCCATTCTTGATTTATTACCTGGATTTGTGTCGTGAACAATATCCAGTTCTTAATTTGAGTACTACAGTTATCGACCCAAAATACAAACTCATCCATTTCTTGGTCACTCTTTATGGCTTTGAGAAACGATGAAGCTATGTCTTCAGCAAGTCTTTCTGCAATGACTTTATGCCATATAATTGGTATGTGTTAGAGCTTCCTCTGTTTTTTGTTTTCTGTTTTATCTCTTTTATAATGTGAACCAAAGACTCCTGGAATGTAACTAGTCTGCTTACAAAGAAAGCATTCGTTATAAGACGTTTTGGAAATAGTGTCACTTTTTTAAGGTCAACCGAATAAACACCCATTCCTTGTTCCCAGAATTCTCGTACATACTCCACATCTTTGTCGTTATACTCACGAGCAACGTTTGCAAAGTTTTTATGACTTTTTCATTCAGAGCATTGAATGCAACCATCGGCAGGATTATCATCGTTATGGTCACTTTTACGCAAATCATAAGCAGAGCAAATATCACACAAGTCATTCGTTGGGGTAGCAAAGCTAATATGTTAGCATCATTAAAAGCTCTTCTGTAAAGTTCGTAGGAGCATTTTTATGTTGGGTTTGCAGCAATGAAGTCTTTATAAATTTGAGCAATTGTTAGCTCAAATGACAAGTATTTCCTGTATGGGGCGTTTGCTCTTCTGTAATAACTTATTTGTGGGTTATAGCTTAAGGTTGGTCTATCATACGTTTATTGTCTAATTTGGTTTTTGGTTCATGCCTACCGCACTTGTCTGGTTGTGGTGAGAGAATTTTGATCTTTAATAGAATTATAGACTGTAGTTATCATTTTGTAATAGTTATACCTAATATAGACACGAAATATTTTTTGCATGTTTGCTTTGCCCTTCAAGTTATGTTAGACACAGGAAATATATATATGCTCGACATTTGTTTGTTTTCAGTATCGGCAAAACACAAAAAAAAATAATGCTACTTTTGAAAAATAAAAAAAATAAAATATTCTGACATAAAACCTTCACGTTTCTTTGTTTCCGTAGTCGGTTTTACAAACTTCTCCAATAAAATATGCAGTTATTTCGTTTTGCTGTTCATATAATAATTGCTACCAACTTCACATTGCCTCAAAAAATAGTCAATAAACGTCGGTTTCTTCCTCCACCCATTCTAAAACGCAGTTATTTCTTATTGCCATTCGAAGACTTTGTAGGTTTTCTTTTTGAATTGAATAACAGCAAGACTAAAAGTGTATTACTTCTTTCTTCCATTGCAACTGCAGTTGCTTCTTTTTGAATTTAGCAAAACTTTGCTTGTTACTTCTTTCTTTCATGGGAAATACAACTGCTTCTTTTTGTCATTGTAGAAGTGTGAAAAATCAAGAAAAAGTGTTATTTGCTTCTTTATGCCACTCTCAATATCTAGGAAAGTTGTGAAAAAATTGTATTTTTTATTTTCTAGGATGATAGAGCGTTGCTTCTTTATGCCATATCAATCCATAACTCAATTTGTGAAAAAATGTCGGTTTCTTCTTTTTACCATTGGACAGCCGATGTACTCTACCCACTCTGAGAGGTAAGCGAGCGTTGTAGAACGTTTCAACAGAACGCTGAAAACTCACGTGGAAACGATTCACCAAGCAGGGGAACTACCAATGGATACACATTATTGATGAGTTAGTTTCACAGTACAATGACACGGTTCACTCCACAACTAAACTAAAATCGAAGGAAGTAACCATACGTCATGAATCGTCACTGAAAATTAAACCGAAACAATAATTGAAAAAACCCAAATTTGTCGTAGGAAATAAAGTCTGAATTTCTAAAGTTGATAAAATTTTTGATAAATGGTATTTACAAAATTGTACTAACGAAGTTTTCACGATCCGTAAAGTACAAAAAAACCGAACCCGTTACTTATCTATTAAAAGACGAATTGAACGAACCGGTGCTCGGAGGCTTCTACGAACAAGAAATTCAAAAAACTCTTGTCCCCCGATTTATTTTTAGTGCTGAAAGTATTAAGACGAAAGAAAGGTACAGATGGGAAAATGCTCTACTTCGTTAAGTGGAAGGGATAATGATTCAAAATTTAATAGCTGGACTGATAACATTAGCAGTTTATCTTTTTAAATAATTTGTACTTGATTTTTAAGTATAACAGATCATATTAGCAGTTCGTCTGAATATTAATTTTCTTGTTTTAGCGGCGGCCATTTTCTCCAACCCAGATTTTCTCTGTTCGACAGTTTCTATTAAACGTTTTTTACGATCAGCCGCGGCTCTTTTCCTCTTATTAGCCACTATTTTTTCTTCTTCGCTTCGTTTTGATATTTCAGTAGCTGATGCTTCTTCCTCCTCATCTTTCTCCAGCGAAGCTTGCTCTTCAGCTTCATCCTCCATCGGATCGATTATACCGTCTATAAAATCACGCCCTATACCCGTTCTGTAGTGACCGTGCGCTAACGTATTTATTCCATTGTCCAACACGAATCTCTTATCGTCGTAAGGAGATACGGAAGATTTTGAAATTTCAGCCGTAGCGAGCTGATGATCCTTACTTTGAATGCTCATCCACGTGGCTTTCGACGATGTTTTCGAAAATAGCGCTTTTTAGTAGTCTTCGTGACTAAGACTTTTTTGGATAAACGCTTTACTAATCCCTTTAGCCTTTCTAATACTCTCTTCCCCTACTAAAACTGAGTACATTTTTGCTTTGAAGCCTACAAATTCTTTTAATCTCATCTTTCATTTTCCCTGGACTTGTTTGTTTTTAATACTGTATAGATGATGCGATGGATCATAATTGCTAGTATCAAATCTATCTGACTCAATTTCCATGTCCCGGTAAAAATCTACAGTCTCTACCTCATAGAACAGACTGTCGGTATCCGTGAAAAGTAAACATGCTCGGTTTCCATATTGTGGACGCATGAACTCGGAGTAAAATTCATACATTGTGAGTTTGGAAAGTTCGAGGATGCAGAAACCGGAATACGTCGGTAAATCGCACTTGATGTTACGAAGTCACAAGTTTACCTGTATGAGATTTTTGTTGAGGATCTTGAACAAATCCGCATGTGGCAGAGTGCTGTACTAGACAGATTTTTTTTTGGATTATCTGACAACTTCACGGATAAACACTCCGATTTGTTTTCCATCGTTTTTCCAAATACCGAATTATTTTTCAGTTTGAAAAAATCATTTTCGAACGTCGTCGTTGCGAGTTGACGCTTCTCGGTGTTAAATTTTATGTAAGATTTTAGCCATTGCTTCTGACGAAATTTTAGAATTCTGTGAATACCTTTCAAAATTAAACCGTGCTTCAACAATTGTAAATTCCTCTAATAAACTATGTAGTGTTTCTTCGGGAGCAGATTTATCGTCAGTTTGGAAGTAGAAAAAACCTTTTTGTTTCCTGCCATTTCTTTCATAAAGTGAGACACGAGTTTTGGCCATAGTTTAAAGTTTTCCAGCACTAAAGGATAATCGTTGTGATCGTCATGTACCTCGGGTGGATAGTCCAAGTCCACTTCCAATATATAGCCATATTCCGAATCTTTTTCGACCGATCCAAGCGAAATTCAAGAATTTCTTTCCTCGTCAGCCAGCTGAATCGATCGTAGGGAAGGAATTCCGTCATGGCTAGCCCGTATAAGTTGTTGATATCCAAATCAATTAGATACAGACTAGGTAAAATTTTCGTCGTAAGTATCTGGTAGATATTTGTTATTGGCGATAGAATGCCTTTTCGACACAAAAGTTGTTCCACCTCTGATACCGGAAGTTATAGAGTTATGCTTTCCTCCGGGCGTAAACAGTTCTAGTTCGGCTTTGGTTTTTTTCAATGCGGCTGCCCAACTAAACCCTGGTGTGGATACGTAGTAGCAAGGATCTATGCCGTCATTGACCGAGCAAGTTTCCCTGATAGTCTGAAAAATGTTGACTAGAAGATACACGTCGATCATCTGATATACGAGATGGTAATTTTTAAAAACCTTCTCCTTCAGCAACTTCCAAACTGACGTTGCATGATCGTACTCCGTGTTGGTGATATCTTTGCCTCGGAGAGAGGAGAAGAAAGCCGCTGTAGGAGGTAATTCCTGGTCCTCAAACACATCCATAGATTGCACGTACTCGTATGGGTAGTGGCCTTTTTGCTTCAATAAATCCAAGATTTATTCCTTTTTCACTTCTGGCTCGAACTAGTCTACCGAATCGAAAGCAGTTTTTAAGATGGGGAAGGGTCGATCTTTCTTGTGGTTTTTAGCCAAAGTTTCGATCAAGAAAGATAGGAAACTATAACTGTCTAAAAACCGCAACCTTACCGAAAGGTCCTTTCCACCGAAGGAAAAGTACCACGTAATGGTCATACTCATGAAACGCTTGGTGTTTCTAGCAAGAACGTCTAGTCCCGAAGGGAAGTTTTCTGTCGCAGAAATCAGTAGATGCATATCGTAACCTTCCAAGTTATGGAAGACGACCGGGATAGTATTTATTGTCCTAGCCTCCAGATTGCATTTTACGTCAGAAGCACTTCTGAACTTTCCCGTGAAGTGACTGTGATCTCTCACTTAATTGGAAATGATGACTTTGCTGCAGTTGTAACAAGTATCGGTTTTCGAGAACCGAATTTCATCGTCGACAGTCATCATCAGATGTTTCGGTTGTGAGATAATCGATGCAAACTTTTGAATTTCGCTATTCATACATTCCTAAAACTTATCTACCGCGTCCTCGGCAAGGTAGAATTTCTGACTCACGATATCATTTTCTGTATTAACAACGACGTAGCCAAAACTAGAAGGCGAATGCAAACTGACTTTAGTAGACGAACTCGAGGATGGATCGGTGCTACTAGTTTGCACGGGTCTGAGCATACATTCGAAATATGCATAAATTACGCAAGGATAAGGATTGCGTCCATCGTAGTGGGGGGGGCAGATGAGGCTTAATGGCGCGTCGACAGCTTGGTCATTAGCGCCAACCTCAGTCACAGTGCAGTGGTCCGGGTTGCCACTGCACCACACATTACAGAGATATTATTCAAACCCCTAATCTAAATCTTGTCATACATCTGTACCTCCTGCAAAAATTGAAAAACACTGGACAGGAGGACAGACTTATCGCCCAATTGACGCACAATGTCTTGCGGAAGATGGAAACGACGACGAAAACCATCAAGATGGCAACAATCAACAAGGAAGTGCCGGACCGTAAGTGGCCGCCGACACCAATAACATTCAGGAGGGTCAACCCCCTGCAAAAGGAAACAGTGAGTAAGTCGAGTGTGACCAATGCGCAAACGGGCCAACACCACCTCCTCACGGCGACTGCGGCGACACGCCGAGTGCCATTCCTCAACAGTGCCTTTAATAGCTCGTAATTTATTGCCGTCCTGTCCATCCCACGATTCTTGCCAAAAAGCATGTAACCTCAGACGCAGAGTTGGAAAAGCGTCCGAGGGAACAAGCCTGAGATCCCTACCGAGAGGGCCAGAAAGGGCCCCTTTTGCTCCAGAATCCGCTTGCTCATTTCCACCTATCCCAACATGGCCCGGGATCCAGCAGAAAAGCACGGTTTTCCGCTGGCCAGGCAAGCGGGAAAGCAAAGCTTGGACACGTTGTGTCAAGGGGTTCCGAGAATTGTAATTCGCTAAGGACTCCAGGGCACTCATGGAATCGCTAAAGATAATGAAATGCGTGCCCTGAAGGCCAAGGATCCATTCCACCGCCAAACCGAGAGCCAAAAGCTCTGTAGAAAACACAGAATAGCCTGATGGAAGGCGATGGGCAACCGTCACTCCCTTACAAACACAAGCACAAGCCACGCCAGTGTCTGACTTCGACCCATCAGTAAACAGCCGCTGATAACCGGCGTACTGAGAACACAGCCGGCGGAACTCCTGTAAGTACCGTGCAGGTAGAGTGGAACCCTTCGGGAGGGACGCCAGAGCGAAAATGAAAATGCCACTTGGGACAAGCCAAGGGGCTACTGGCATCCCCCCAAGCCTCAAGACGCTGGGCATTTCAAAGGCTATCTCCTGACAGGACTGCTGGAGCCTATCGCGGAAATCACCCTTACCCACCCTGCGTCTACCGACTCGCAAGTCTGGCCCAAAAACCATGGACCAAGCAGGACTGGATTCCACAGCACATAAACGCACAGCATACTGAATGGCCAGCTTTCGCCGACGAATGGCCAAAGGTGGCTCCGAGGCCTCAGCATAGAGGCTGACCACTGGAGAAGTTCGAAACGCCCCAGTCGCCACACGCAGGCCACTGTGATGCACAGTGTCCAACATCTGGAGAGTCGAGTCACTAGCCGAACCATACACCATGCACGCATAATCAAGTTTGCTGCGGACAAGGGCTCTGTAGAGGCGCAACATGGCAGCGCGATCGGCACCCCATGAAGTGCCCGACAAAACCCGCAAGATGTTAAGTGCCCGCAAAGACTTGTCTTTAATTTGGCGCAAGTGTGGAAGCCAAGATAACCTGGAATCGAACACCAGACCAAGGAAACGTGCCTGTGGGACAACAGGAATCTGCGCCTGCCCCAAGTACAGGCAAGGATCTGGGTGCAGCGTTCAATGGCGGCAAAAGTGAATGCACACAGTCTTGTACGGAGAAAACCGGAAACCATTACTGACCGCCCAGGTCTGGACTTTGTTAATCGCCAGCTGTAGCTGCCGCTCGCAGGTCTGCATGCGAGCTGCTCGAAAGCGCAGGCCGAAGTCATCGACAAACAATGACTGGGGACAGCAGCTTGCTGAGCAATGGGGTTGATCCCAATAGCAAACAAGATGACACTAAGAACACCTCCTTGAGGCACACCATTCTCCAAGACAAACGGGCGGGAAAGAGCCGCCCCGACACGAACACGAAAAGAACAGCCTGAGAGGTAAGCGGAAAGCAACAGTGGCATCCGTCCCCTCAAGCCACAGTTATAGAGATTACGGAGAATCCCATAACGCCAGGTCGTATCATAAGCCTTCTCCAAGTCAAAGAAAACCTGAACCAGATGTTGACGCAGGCGAAAAGCCTCCCTCACATCCGATTCAAGGGGAACCAGATGATCGATGGTTGACCGAAAACGTCGAAAGCCACACTGGGGTGCAGATAAGAATCCGCGTGATTCCAGCACCCAGACCAACCGCTCACTGACCGTCCGTTCCATAAGTTTACAGACACAGCTAGTCAGAGCGATTGGGCGATAACTGGAAGGAGCAGTAGGGTCTTTGCCCGGTTTCACAATCGGTATGACCACTGCTGTCCTCCACGCTGCCGGAACAGAGCCTTCTGCCCACACACAGTTGAACATCTCCAGCAAGAACTGCTGGGAGGCAAGAGGCAGATGTTTCAACAGCTGATAGTGAACATCATCAGGCCCTGGGGTGGAGTCATGCGACTTGGACAAAGCGGAAACAAATTCCTGCCTAGTGAACGGTAAATTGTACTCCTCTAGCCCGTCGGAGCAAAAGTCTAGAGGGTGAGCCTCTTCACTACGCTTTATTCTGAGGAAACCTGGATCATAATGGTTATCACTCGAAACCTGCGCAAACGCAGACGCAAGACAGTCGGCGATATCCGGCACAGAAGAGATCACGGTATTCGCCACCTTCAGCTGTGAAACCGGGAAAGGCACGGTCTTCCCTGAGATCTGGCGCACCTTCCGCCACACCTGCTGAGAAGGCGTGGAGCGCGTGATCGACGAAACATAAACTGCCCACGAAGCACGTCTAGCCTCACGGATGACAAACCTGGCACGGGCACGACAGCGCTTAAAGGCTACAAAATTGTCAGCAGTTGGGCTGACTGTAAACGCACGCAACGCTCGCCGGCGGGCCTGAATGGCCTGCCCGCAAGCAGGTGTCCACCACGGAACAGGAACCCGCCGCGGCTGAGTGGACGTACGCGGGATAGTAGCATGAGCAGCAGCAAGGACCACGTCAGCGAAATGAGTGGAAAGTTCATCCACATCAGAAAAGTCCTCAACCGTACGCTGAAATACAGCAGCCTCAGCAAAAGCTGACCATTCAGCACGTTTAAGCGCCCACCGGGCTGGCCTGGAAGCCACAGAACCCCTTTGTGTTGTGGACAACACAATGGGGAGGTGATCGCTCCCATGCAGATCGGCAGTGACACCCCAAGTGAAGTGAACTGGGATGGCCAGCGAGCAAAAGGCTAAGTCCACCGCTGACCAATTGCCCGTGGCCAGGTTACAGTGTGTCATGGCTCCATCGTTCAGGATGCAAACAGACCCCCTCTGCATCCACTCCTCAAGGATCCTCCCTTTGTTGTCTGTATGAGGTCCCCCCCACTGGACAAAGTAGTGTCCATCGTAGGGTCCATCGTAGTGTAGGAATTTTAAAGTGTTAGCGCCGGGTGGTAAGAAAGTGAGTTCTTGCGCCCTATTCAATCTCACACATTTACTGGTGTGCTCCATCCTGAATTGTACTTTACCAAAGGCAGTGAAGCAGTTACGACAGCAAAATTTCCTGTTACTTCCAACACCTCGAAATTGGAGTACCCTATCAATATCAAGGATGGCGCAGTAATGAGTATTTCCTTTTTCGTCGGCTATTAGTAACAGGTCAATTAGTTATCCTTTCATATTTTTGTTCACTCACACTGGGTGTAACCTTATCGATCCCTTTTAAGAAATTACGTTAACGGACAAATTGTTGACTCGTTCGAAGGAATCAATTTGCAGTAGACTCACGGGGAACATGGAATGGTCTACGGTATTCAAAAATGGCTCGTAATATTTAACTTCGGTTTCGTATCACTTCATTTTAGCGGCTAAAACGGAATACAGAAAGCACTTTTTGTCAGAATTTTCCACATTCACTATAACTTCGCTTTTCTTGCGTAATGCACTCGGCAAGGGTAAGAAAGAACTAGGGCAAAAAGGATTGATTTTTGCCACTTTTACGGTTACCCCAAACTTTCAGAAAGTGCCAACCACTACCTTTTTCTTCGAAAGTTTCGACTGACTGTTGTATTTTTTTGCAAGCAACCTCCAAGATTTCCGACACATCAGATTCATTGTAAATAGCTGTATAGAGGGACCAGAAATAGGCTCGCACGGTGTTGGAATTCCTGGTAAAATCTGCCTCTAAACACAGTTGAAATTTACAATTGGTCAGTTGATCCAAGCAAGTCATGATAAGATATTTAATCGGACAATACAGTAGCTTGAGCACTCGAGATGAATCGAGACATTCAATTTTACGGAAATAAATTCGATGCGTATCACCATGCACCAACTTGCACCTTACTTCACCTTCAATATCTTTCAACTCGTTTTCAAAGAGTAAACACTCTGGTCGAAGATCGAATCGATGGTTTGGAAGATGATGGATCAAATCTTGTTGAGTTGTGTAGACCTTTCAACAGTATGCACACGTAAACGATGATTTTGAATTCATTTTCTTTTTCTTGAAAGAAAAATCGTTCATTCCTTTTATTATTATTCTTTTATTATATACGAAATAATTTTCCCCAAAAAAACACGAGGAAAAAATGAGGAGATAAATTGGAGTTCCTAAAAAAAAGACGAATTAGACTTTAGCGGATACACTTTAAAAAAAATGAATATTCCTTACATAGGACTAACAAAATAAATGGAAATTTTTTGCATTTTATTTCTGGACCCTACACAGGGAGTTACTAAAACCCAAACAAGGAGTTACTACCAACCCATAAAGGAGAGATACTGCCACCCTAGAGGGGAGTTACTTACACCCGAGAGGGGAGCCAGTAGTGGACATTCCCTACCATATGCTGAACCAAGGCTGGGAGGCCGTGTGTTCGAGTCCAGAACTACATCTGGACTGAATTTTCTCGAATTTTGTTTTGACACTTAACTTACTGGACTGACCGTAACGGTTATGGGTGTAAACTTACAAAAATGTACTTTAAAAATCAACTATAACTTTCAATACATCAGAGTTTGGTTCAAAACACTCTCCACTAATAATAACAATTGATTGTTTAAAGGTTTTTCAATATCACCTAAACTTACCGCGTCACTAAGACTAATATCCTTAATATCACACAAAACACAAACTTAGTACAAATCCAAGGAGTGATGTCATAACCGGAAGTGACGTTATAACAGGATCGATGTCATAACAGGAAGTGACATCACAACAGGAAGTGACGTCATAACAGGAAGTGACATCATACAGGAACTGATGTCATAACAGGAAGTGATGTCATAACAGGAAGTGACGTCGTACAGGAAGTGATGTCATAACAGGAAGTGGCGTCATACAGGCAGTGATGTCACAACAGGAAGTGAGTAGTAGGAAAATGCGATTTGGCAGACTCAGTGGACAGACAGACAATATGGTCGCCCCCATATAAACTGGAAGTGCCACCATTTTGAATGATGTTACATCCTGCCGGAAGCGGAACCGGAAATGACTCTATCTTGGCCCTGAACCGGAAATGCGGCCATTTTTCTAAGATGGCCCCGAGGTTTCAGTTTCAATTTCCGAAGTTATTTAAAATGCCCATAACTCAGTAACCGTTGGTCCAAGAGCAAACCGGAGTAAAATCTGACCCCCATACATGATAACCCGCCCGCACTTGGCCTCACCTATCAGTTTGCCCGGTCAAAAATTATTTTAGCCACCGAAAAAAATAAATTGGCACAATTCCAAAATCTGAAATATGCCCGCAACTCGGGAACCATCTGTCCTATAGTGAAACTGTTTGGGATGTGGGTTTCCCAGGTTGTACCCTACCCTTTCCTTTTCCTGTTTCCTTTTGCGGGGGGTTGACCCTCCTGAATGTTATTGGTGTCGGCGGCCACTTACGGTCCGGCACTTCCTTGTTGATTGTTGCCATCTTGATGGTTTTCGTCGTCGTTTCCATCTTCCGCATGACATTGTGCGTCAATTGGGCGATAAGTCTGTCCTCCTGTCCGGTGTTTTTCAATTTTTGCAGGAGGTACAGATGTATGACAAGATTTAGGTTAGGGGTTTGAATAATATCTCTGTAATGTGTGGTGCAGTGGCAACCCGGACCACTGCACTGTGACTGAGGTTGGCGCTAATGACCAAGCTGTCGACGCGCCTCATCCCCCCCCTTGTACGCTACACGTGATCCTCTCCACAAAAAAGAAAAAAAAAACACTTTTCCACCATCTTCCACATCACGAAAAAAGGTAGCAAAGGCACCCTCCTCCATAGTGATGAAAACCGGAAGTGACGTCCCAACTTTCATCACATGACCGGAAGTGATGTCATTACGCCCATTTTGATCACGTGATTGGAAGTATCGTCATAGAAGATAGCAAAAGCACTTTCCCACCCACTTCCATACTGATGAAGAAAGACAAAAGGCAGCAAAAGGCACTTTCCCATCCTCCTCCAGATTGACGAAAAGTCCGGAACTGACGCCCCTACTTTTCATCATGTGATCTGAAGTGCGTCATTACCCCCACTTTGATCACGTGACCGGAAGTAACATCATAGCAGGAAGCAAAAAGTACTTTCCCACCCTCCTCCAGATCGATGAAAACCGGAAAACAGATAGTAAAAA
>JAHWFP010091954.1:359302-374420 GCA_023313725.1 Lithobius niger | reverse complement strand
CCCACCCTCCTCCAGATCGATGAAAACCGGAAAACAGATAGTAAAAACCACTTTTCCACCCTTCTCCACATTGACGAAAAATGGAAGAGACGCCAATTTACCCCTTACGTTTCATCAGATGATCGGAAGTGCATTATTACCCCCACTTTTATCAGGTGACCGGAAGTGGGGGTATATATGTAACGGAATATCATATTTTACCACTACTATTGTAGTACTTGTAATCCACTGTTCTAGCATACCCAGTTTTTTTTAACATGCCGGTTCCCTTTTTCTTCGTTTTCATATCCTCCCAAATAGGTGCTATTATCAACACATACTTGGCATTATGAATAGACTTGGGTTTTCGAGTAGCCGGATCGTTGTGTTGATAGATGGCGTTGGTATTTTTTAAAAGAAACGCGTAAGATGCCTGACATCGGGTTCCTACAAAGTTTCTTTCAAATCCCTAAACACCAGTAAACTCCAAAGTCCTCGTCTTCCCACATACTGATTACCTCGAACCACTATGTCATTCTCGAATATTTTTATGGGTCTATTAGCGATGCTCATTTCTCCAGTTTTCATGTCGTATTGCAGTCCGAAGACAGGATCGGTCTCTTTGGGATTTTCGAAAAATTTGAGCAGAAAATGTTTAGCTGTTTGCCTTAAGAATTGTCCCGGTAACAGACTATCCTAGGATCTGAGGGTCAGATAATTTGGAATTTCTGAAAGTGTCTAAACGCATTTGGTGTGAATTTCTGAAAGTACTGCAGTGACTTTCGGCCCTGTACTGGTGAATGCATATTCGGCTCGCATAGACGGAGCTGGAGTTGCATATTCGGATACTTTGGGAGAAACTCGTGCTGTCGGAGTTGAATGGTTGACAAAACTGAGAGGTGTAGGTAATTCAAATTTCTCGGTATCGTGCATTTTCCCTTCAGTTTCCCACCCTTCCTCATCATCATCCTCCTCAGATTTAAAAGTTTTTACGGTAGTTATAATTCGTTTACGTTTCGCTCGTTTTTTATTTGGAAAGCCAGCAACTGCTTTCAAAAGGCTCGCTGCGGTTGTTGGTTTTGTGACGGTTGGTTTCAAAGTACTAACTATGGGATTAAAAAACTCTTGTAAAAATTTCTCTTGCACTCGCTCATCCAAACGTTGATCCAACATTTTTTTCTTTAAACGTATTTTGAGTTTTATGATTTCACGTTTCGTTTCCATGTTCTTTTTTCTTTTGGCTTCTTTTATTTACGAACGAAAATGAACATTTATAACGTCCCTCGTTTAACGTTTTGTCAACCGTTAAAAACCCATACCGATTATCCTAACAAGTTCTACACAACGTTTAAAATCTGCAAATTCCATGTCTGGCCCTTAATTTTTTTCGTACAAATGGTTTAGGTTTAAATCGTCCACGGGAAATAGGATTAATAAATTGGCATTGTCTCTAACCACTTGTTTGGTAATTCTGGTGTAAGATTGACTGCAATAAAAAACGTCGGCATTAGAATGACGTCCTTGAGCGAAGTAATGCTCCATGTTTTTTTGCTTGGCCAAAAGAACATCATCAAAAACCACGAGATTACGAAACTTGGAATACAACTCCTTGGTAGGGATCAAATCAATTTGAGCATCATAAAAACTCACTATCTCCTACCCTACGGTTCCCTCAATTCCCTCTACAGTCTAAATATAGACTGTAAAGCTCGGTATTTTGGATGGCACAGAGTTTTCCTGAACACGTATAATCTGTCATAATCCAACCAACCCTCGACACAGATAAAATTAAACAGTTAATTTGTCTTCTCACAATTTGCCAGTCCTATAAACAGGTATCTGATGTTTGAATATAGAAATGTGTGATTTTTGAGACGAAGAAATCGTAATTTTGAATGCCTATTGTTTTTTTTAGTTTATTCAGAAATCAAACTCTTAAAGTCTTTGTCAGAAAACTTTTCTTCTAATGTATTAGATTCGACAACGCCATATCTACATTACACCAAAGGTTTATTGTTCTGGGAGTGTCATTGCTGAAGTACACAGCGTTAATTTTACCACTAACTTCCGACAATGCCATACTTCTGCATGGTGGCAAATTTAAACCATGGTTTTCCATAACATTTTTGTTAAGTTTTCCTTTAGTTTTGTGGATATTGTTGTTCACCTACGTTCTAAGACAGAGTGGCTTATCAGATTTACCATCAGCCTTTTGGCAGAATGGGTAGCAGATTGAAACGGGGTGCGACTAATTGAGATAAATGAACATTGTAAAAGAAACGGGTTTCTGCTCATCGGTTTGAAATTCTAATTTTTCGCAGATGTATCGTTTAAGATTTTTCAACACATTTTGAGGTTCAGGGTCTGAGGGAGAAATCCAACCCTTATGCTTGGAATCTTTATTCGGAATGGGAGGACCTATTCCTTTTAAGTTCTTGAATTCTTTGGAAGGGGACAATACATACTTTACTCCTTTTTTTTTAAATCTGTTGCATTCTCACTCTTAACTTTTAGAGAATTTAATTGTATCGGATTTGAGAGATTTGTATGCCAGGCTGAATGAGACATTTTGAAATTTCTTTTCTCTATTATATAAAAAAGAATCAATATGCCGGTTAACAACTTTGGACAGTCTTTGAAACGTTTGAAGTGGGAAGACGGTCGAGTTATGAGAGGGCAAACTGTACTAAGATACGTTTTAACCCCTGAAAAAAATTATGATATGGGAAACAAACGTTTAACTAAAGTAGGACCCGCTATTGAACCTCAAGATGCCGTAAATTTTTCTCAAATTTATAATCTAGAAAAGGATGTTCAGAAACCTAAAACTGAAGTGCCTCCTTCCATAACTCTTCTCTCCGACGAGATTGCTTATGCCGTTTCTAACATCGAAAATAATGCTTTGTATGTAGATGGGTTGGATGGAAATTTGTATGCTAAAAAGAAACCAATTAAGGACGTAGCTTTCCCTGACATGCCGCTGATGCAGCCTCAAGAGTGTACACTAACAGGAACTGCTTGCTAGAGGATGATGAAAAAGTATATTTCAACGCTACGAACATACCTATTAGGAATTTAAGCGAACCTACTTTACCAAATGAAACTGTTATTAATGTATTCGTTGAGAACAATTGCTTCTTACAAGACAACCAGAAAAAAACACTTCAATGCTGCGAACAAACAGATTAAAAATGTAAGTGAACCTACTTTACCGAGTGATGCATCTGCGAAGAAATTTGTGCATGAAAACTGCTTCATGATAATCATTTTCAACATGAAAAGCCCTTTGGCGATTCAGGCGATTGGTTCGTCAATTCGGGTAAATAATCAAGCATCCTATGTACAAGTTCTGGTTTAATTCCTAAAGCAATTTTATGCTGCAGCGATCCGAGCGTAGGACTTGTTGCCAAATGTAAAGTTGGAAAGGGATCTTGCTACATTACTAAAGTAAAGGACGAGCATTCAACAACTACCAATTTTAAAATTCCTTACAAAATAGAAAAAGATTTGC
The DNA here is from genome assembly GCA_023313725.1 of Lithobius niger. NCBI lineage: Eukaryota > Metazoa > Arthropoda > Chilopoda > Lithobiomorpha > Lithobiidae > Lithobius > Lithobius niger. The sequence goes on along the minus strand of JAHWFP010091954.1, from coordinate 370,930 downwards.
TGATCGTGGTACAAGCAATGGAAGACTTTCACACGGAAGACATTTATTTCCAGTTAGCTATGCACGTAACTTTTCAATAGATGACTCATCTCATCCTATCTAAAATGGCTTCGTAATTGCGACCTTAGAGAAGGTGCTTAGGAAAAATAGGCAAAAGAGTCTGCACCAAATTTGGTCAAAGTTTTGTATGCGTTCGTAATTGTATTTGATTCCCGGTCCCAAGTAGTTAACCACGGACCGGGGAGGATCCACGTTGCCAAAACTATCGAAATAATAATGTTCTCCTGCAATAGTGGAACAAACTACCCAGTGACTTCCTTCTCCGTCGTGGAATTCTTCCAAGTTCACGACATCGTTTTCGCCCATTGGTCTAAGTTGTAAGGGGAGTGTGTCTTTGTTAAAAGTTCCTTTGAATTTAGGAATTTTCATTACTTTCACCAATCTGTTTAAATCAAAATTCGTAAAGGTTTATTAAAATCGATTAGACCTTGGGTGGCATTAAGTAAAGACCTTTGCCACGAGATATTTTTTTGACTCTTCGTTTCTTCTTCTTCAACCTCGAACCCTCCATCTTCTTGTTATGTCTCACCATATCATTCAGTACCTTAGCATCATTTTAGCTCTTTTTAACTTTGGTTGTGATACCTGCAGCACCCCCGGCTAGACTGCCCACACAGGCTAAGATGGGTCCGAGCAATGCCAACAATGGTAGAAACCCACCTCGTTTCCCGATCTTTCTTCTTTTCAACCCACTCCGTTTTTTCCGGATTTTACCTCTTTTCACTTTGATCCCCATTTTCTTTTTTATATATATTAATAAATCGCTTCGACTTTACCTTTATCAAATTTGAAACAGATTTTTCTATGTCCGATCAACAACGCGTGGCACGTCGTGTTACCTGGAACCGTGGCATTAAATTTCAATTTCACTTGCACGTCGAAAATTACCGAATTGAAATTTCTGAGATTGTTTGGAACAGTCCAAAACCACTAGAGCATATGCCTTTTTAAACTGCACCGAATCAATCACAAGTCCCCAACATCGTAGAAAGCGCGTCTAAATTCCTGAGCCATTCTATACAGGATCGAGTAATCTCCACTAGCATAATTTATGTTCAAGTCCAACAACGAGTAACGTTCAAAATTTAAAGTCATGTGAGCATCTTGAAGGCTGCAATGATTGAATGCCACAGGATTTTTAGTTTGAGCGTCTTATCTGTCAGTCTGCAGAGCTAGAATGACCTACCTAGGTTTTTCAACAGCAGAAGTAGTGAGCACGCAGCAGTTGAAACTAGTGCTCTGAGGCAGTTGATTTTAATTAAATATACTTAAAACTAAAATGTATCGCATAATATTAGAAGGTCTAGAAAATGATGTCAGACATAATGGAGGAGGTGCACGACAGCCTCATTGATCAAACAATAAATACAACGTGACCAAAACCAGTTTATCCGGCAAACAACAATACATAATCCCTCCTGCCCGGAGACATGTGGACTCCAGTACACGTGTGAGCCGAAGTTACGCATCAAAGGGATTTATTAAAAAAATTAGAAAACTCAGGTCAAACTGAACCCTTTTTTTTATTTGTGGGAAACACCAGAAAAGAGACTCTACACAGAGCAAAACTTTGCGTTCCACAACTTTTATTTTATTAGAAAAAAAACCTTCCCTTTTTGATTAAACATTTATCAAGTATTCTTCCTAAAAGAAACATCTATAGAGACTCGATTTGGGAAACCATACACTTTGATAGAAGAAGAAAAAGTATCACCTGTTCAAGGAGCAATATTGCCCATTCAATCCCATAAAGTCAAACTTTCTCGGATCATTACCATAGGGTACTAAAAATGTCATATTTGTTTTATCAGATTGTAGACTTAACAGACAATAGGTTAAAAAAAATGACACTTGTTAGAACGTAGAAAACTTACATGTATTATTATGATTACACTAGGAAAGCTCTAAAAAAACTTACTATAGTTCATGTGTCTTGTTTCTCAACCGTGAGAAAAAAAATTAAGTTTCTACCTGTAATCGTTGTATATAAAGAAAAGAAATTTTTGTCCACTCTTCTTATTTATTAAGTAGCAATTATCAAAATTTGAAAAACAACGGTTTTCAATGGATCGTTTTCAAAGGAGACAAGAAGCAAAAAACTTTCTTTATCCCAAATTCAAGAAAAAAAATTTTCTCAAACCAAGGCAAAAACTTTTAAGTAAACACTCTTAAAATTCATTACCTAGCTACACCACTTATGGCAAAGACGGATTTATTTACATAATATTACTCAACCTTTTTCCAAAAGTAACCTTTACGGTAAAAAAATTCGTTTTCTAATTATTTAGCGTGTGGAACGCATTACCCCTATTTTTTTTATTCGTTTATATTTTTCTGATATCCTTGACGTATTAAGGTATAAGATCTTGATTACCATGTCCAAATAGCGCATGAAGTTTGTTAATCAAAGAAAGTTTGGGGAAGAGAGGAGGGGCGAGTAAGTTTATAAACATTTGGGTCATTGTTAGACACACAGGAATTTGGGAGTGAGATGCCTACTGTAAGGAACCTTTACTGAAAAGGGAACATAAGAGTTTAAACTAGCGGAGTTGCTCACTTCACTCGCTCATTCCGTTTCATCTCGCTATGCTCGAGGAGCTTTCATGCTGCAACTCTTGTGCTGCTGACAGACATTCCACGTCTAAAACAATCAAGCAAATGGTCAGAGTGCAGTACGCGTTTTTCGTAAGGCTTCACTGCATAAACAAATGATAACCATAAATCATTCCAACAGTCTGGTCATCTGAGATCTATGTGCATATTGATCCATGCTTTACAAACGTTTACAAACGACCAAAAAGGTCGTGTACACGCAAAGAGGAGGGGAAAATAGCCTTTACAGATCAAGTATTTGCCGTAGTTTATACTGCACGTTATTTTCGGCTCGTCACGCCCCATCCGGGGACGCGACTTTTTGGTACACAAAATCAAGCAAAAAATGGGAGAAACACATATTGTGTAGCTATTTCGTATGCAATGTTTTTTTGTTAAAAGTTCCTTATCTCAACACGTAGTTTAAGAGAAGGAAGGATAAGATATTAGTTAGCTCTTCAGAACTTAAGAGCAAAAAATTACGATTAGGTGAGTGAATAAGTCAGTACTTAAGCATGTAAAAATATTCAAGTATGAAAGGATTTACTGTAAGATGGGAGTTAATAAGTTAATATCAAACACGTTATTGTAAGAGAGGAGTTAGATAAAAAAAAAAAGGGGTGGAATTAAGATTACTTAGCATTAGATACCAAATGTGTATACCCTAGGGGAACACGTACAGTCCCCGGGTACTTGGAGAAAGGAAAAATAGAAAGAAAAAAGATTTAAGGGATACCGGCGAATTCGGCGGTCAGGTTACGGGGTCGTCGAGACCTCCTAATGGGCGGAGGGAGCTCCTCCGCTATCCCCTGGAGTGAGACCAGGCTAGTAATAGGCGTGGAAGAGAGGGGTCCTACTTCCGTACGGTCAGACGCTTTACCATGGGTGTCACCTCGTGGTCCGAAGTCTCATCCGTACTCGGTAACGTGGGGGTCAACATGGAACTAGGTGAATTCGGCATCGATCCGCTTAGGTTAGGGAGTGGAGCAGGTTGAATGGGGGGTTTTACCTAGGTTTTGTCAACACTGGAGTCACTGGTAGAAACTAAAGTTGTATCAGTGCTCTTGCCAGCGGTGTGGTCAGAACGTTCAGTTTGAGCCATCGGGGCGAGGGTGGCCATTGACAGTCCGTGGATAGATGAGGAGAAATAGGTCCACCCATTAGAGTCCTCTGCAAATCGGATATTAGTGTTGACTTCCTCTTCCCCGGTAATCGGGTTAAATGTCTTGGAGGCCCTACGGAGGTAGTCATACCCTATGTAAATCCTAGGTGCTCCCATTGCGGAGAATTTAGTGGGTCAAACTACGGGTGGCAGAAATACATAGCACAGGCGCCAAACCATTGAAGGACCTTAGCATCGGGCACCTTGACACTCCATGCCTGCATTGGAGAGATATGACCTGGTAAGGCCAACGTACAACTCATGTTGTAGATAACTGAAGTGTGGAGAAAGACTGGGCCCCAAAAGTTCTCGGGTAGGGAGGCATCTTCAAGCAGGCCACGTGCAAGGGTCTTCAGTGAGAGGTTTGATCGCTCACTGATTGACTTCCCTTGCGGTACTGTGGGTACTGTACAAATCTGTTGGGCACTGTCTTTCTTGAGGAACTCGAGGAGCCGGTGGGTCCGGTACATTAGCGCTCCGTCGTGAACGAGTCGTGTGAGCTTTAGTCCAGTCTCGACTTGTCTGAAGTTAATTTCATTTATAAGGGTCTCTACCACTTCGTATTTACCAGTAAGTATATGCGTAAAGAACCGTCTGGTACCTAAATCTACTAGGTTAAACAGCACGGAACCGCCATAAAAAGTCTTGATATCACTCACAAAACATTTGTCTACGCTCCAAAGGAAACGTTTGCTTACAGGGTTGTCATGAACGATGGCAGGGTGAGGGCTCCTGGTCATCTTCGTCTTCATGCAAACATCACAGGAGGGAAGAGGATGTCCGCTTACACGCAGAGTAAGTAAGGTGCCGCTTTTGATCATGTTCTGAACACGGCGTTGAGAGATATGCCCCAACCTGCGGTGGAGCATGTTGATATAGAGAGCGGTAAGTGCCTCATGAGGTGAGGAATCGTTTGCAGGCTTCGTCAAGGATTCGTCAGGAGGGGGTAGATCAGGTGCATCATGTAAGTCAGGTTCGAGGGGGTCAATTTCTGATTGAAAAATGGTGGACAATTTTGGGTTGGAGAAATTGTCTGGGGAGAGTTTGGACTGCAATGTAAGTTTGAATTGGAGCAAAAGTGCTTGCGAGGGGATCTAGTCTCCCCCTTCCCTTCGCAAAGGAAGGAGAAAATTCGAACGAAACGGAAGGAGGGAATCAGGCACCCCTCTACAAAGTGTAAGGGGCGCATCACAATCATGGGCTATCCCCTGGGTGCCCCTCTAAATTGGGAACGGGTGTTGAGCTGTAATTCAGAGAAATCAGGGTGCCCCTCCCCCCTCTACTCGGAGAGGCGAGGGAAGGGGTAGGGGATACAAGGCATTAAAGTAGGGTGCGGGGGGGGGGGCAGAATTCGGGAGGAAAGTAAGTGTTGGAGTCTTTAAGAAAGTGGGCTGTAACGGGGTAGTAAATAATTCGGGATGCGAAATAGGCCTAGAAGACGGAAAAAACGTAGAGTTGTGAAGTCTGGAGGAACTATGCGGAAAGCATTGTGGTTTAGAAGAAATGGGAACTGGGGACCAGGTTAGGTTAGGCTCAGTTAAAGGGTGGAAGAAACGGGTTTCGTTAAAGACCGAACGGTGGCTAGCGTTAGGCGAATTTGGTACATAGTCAGAAAGTAGAGAAGCAGTTTGATGCACTTGAGTGGGTGTGTAATGTGGGAGTACAGGGTACCCGAATATAATGTCACGTTTGCCTTGTTGGTAGGCATCCTCAATCTCCCGAAGAACGGTGTGGCCATACAAATCGTATGACTCATCTATAGATAAATTAATCTCAAACAAATGGTTATCACGTTTCCCAAACATCAGTAAAGGGTTAGGGCATCTATGCTTCCTTAAGTGAACATCTTGAGGTCCTAAATTTGAATGTACATCTTCTTTAATGAGTCTGGAACCAGATAGTAAATTACGAGTTGCACTAGGCACCTGTACAACGTTATGTAAGATAACATTCAAATTGGCACAGCTCCGAAACACCATTCACTTTTAAATTTTCAATTAATACTCCAATAGCATACGCACCTTCGGAGGCGAGGCCAATCTGTATGTGTGGACATTTTTCACGGTCTACTAGCTTGTTATATAAGATACAATGTGGCACCTGTATCAAAAAGAAAGGAAGTTAAATGTCAACTTACCGGGGAAGCTGACACACATTCTCTGTATCTAGGTTTTACCTGGTTTAGTCGATGATCGTCTTGAAGTTTACTTGTCGATAAGGAAAAGGTATGATGTGGTTACACAGAAAGGCAACGTGCTATATATTGTTGGTGGGAGTGTCTTGATCTGTGGGGTTGTTATCATTCCGGTTTTGACATTGTAAGTCCATGCGGCGACGATTTGGAGTTCGCCTTTGCGGGTCATTTCAGGCGGCGCTAATTGGGGTCGCTATATTGGGGTTGGTTGGACGTGATTATCTCGTTGCTATGGTCACCACTTGCGTGTCCCAAACCGAAGCACGTGAGGCATCTTCGTCCAGGTGGAAAATTAGCTGGATCTATGACATCACATTCCCGGAAGTTCTGGGTATTCAAGTAACAATAGACTCAATATTTGGCCGTCCTTCCGTGTCATCTCCGTGGGATCATAGAGGGTTGATCTAGTACTGACAAATCCTGCGGCAGCTGTCCGTGGTTAGTGGCATTCACAGTTTGGTAAGTTGGTTGTTGATGGTAACGAGAATTAATGTAGATTTGGGTAGGAAGTTGTTGCGAATTTAACTGCTTTTCTGTGAGATTCGGTCGAGTGTGGAAAACATTATTCGTCGTGGTTGGGACTAGAAAACCTTCGTGTTGGTTACCGGTCAGGCTATCCAGAAGTTCATGTTGTACAAGGAGGAATGTGAAGGGTTGGCCGCTCCATAACAGGGCTTCGCGTGCGATACCTAAGGTAGGTCTGTTAATTCCTCTAAGTAACCATTTACATACTTCTAATTCTGGTAGTTGGTATCTACTTTGTACTATTTCCTCATATAGGGATTTTGCTCTTCGTATGTACGACGTAATGTCTTCCTCAAGCATCATTACAATATTTGTCAGTTCTTCCAAACGATGTAGTTGGTGGTCCCTTCCTGTGCGAGCGTAATCTATAGAGAGTTGGTTCCAGATATCGCCGGTGTCGGGGATGGTCTGGAATTGTACATACAAATCGGGGCTCATGGTCCTCATCATCATAACTACTTAGGCATTGTTAAGTGTGGTCCACGCATCAATCTCTGCAGGAGTTGCTTCTTGTGGATCTGGAGGATTTTGGTAGAGGACAAGTGGTTCCCACGTTTTCTCTCTAGCACGGCATAAGAACTGCACTTGCCAGGTCCTATAATTTTCTACTCCTACTAGGGTTTCAATTCCCTTGTAGTAATTCCTGGATTTCTGCAGTCTTGCAGGTAGTAAGTCTTGCAGAAATCGTCTGTACTCCCACTGTTCAGCCGTCATGGCCGGCTAAGGGGTTGAGATGATAAATTAGTCGCTGTTGTCGTCCTCGAATTAGAGTCGTCTGTCTAGAAGGGGGATTAGTTCGTGACATTGTCACATCGGTATTTTGATATCTTCCTGCTATGACTTACTGCTGTGTTGGCTGCTGGGTTGAGCTGGAATCATAGGTCAGGCAGTATTGGACTGGTATCATAGGACGTTACAATTGTGACTGCTATCCCAGTTGTTTCGATACGGGCCCTATGACTGCTACCATTGTGTCGCGGAGTAAGAGCATAGCGTGAAAACCCGATCTACGAACTTCCCAAGGGTACCCGGGATGGCCCTCACACCCCTTATAAAATCCCATTCACCCCACCCTCTTTAAATCTAGAGGCCACTTGACATGGATCAGCACAATCAGCAACCGAGATAGGTCAGCAATAGGCAAGTCCAACATCTACACCAACGTGTATGGACCAACGTGTACCCCATGTTGGTAATTTAAAGGATCATTGCTCCCTCTTTATGAAGATCGTGTCTTCCGTATCTGGTGTGGTGGAAAATGGACTCGTTACGAGGAAGAAGAGCATTTACGGTCTGAGATGGATTTTTTATATTGAGTTCTGGCATGGAAATTCAACGTGGGTTACTGCACTATCTTTACACGGGATTCCGTCTAAAAGTAGTACCGAGTCCTTTTTCCACCGCACCAGACAGGGAAGACACGATCTTCATAAAGAGGGGGCAATGTCCCTTTAAATTGCCAACATGGGGTAGAAAACACATTCACGAACGTCAGGCGGTTGAGTTGGATCAGCATACGAGCTATTCACAATCGATTACCTCAGTAGAAGGGCTGATCGCTCTCAGGCCTACAAACTGGTAGCTTAGTGGAAGCCATTTTGGTTTTCTCCACACAAGAAGCGTGACTGCTCATTACCAGCGTATCGAGAAGGAAAAAGTTTTTAAAAAAAGGAAAAGAGTGTTTCCCGAGTTGGTGGGTAGATGGGGTAAACGTTCTATAGATAGGCAGCAACAATACAGAATAGGAATATTGTTGTTTACAATAAAGAGCAATCAAATGAGAGGAGAGGACTGGACAATAATGTGGAGACGACAACAGAGGAATTTGGCGTACATTTGTTAAGTAAACAATGGGCAAGAACAACAACAATGGAAAAATCCATACACTTGATTATTGGGTATTGCCTTGATGGGCGAGTACTAGTGTGTCTCCTAATGGTTCAGTGACTTGACGAAATAAACGCAACCAACGGGGGTTTTGAGAGAACAAGTTTACAAACGACCAAAAAGGTCGTGTACATGTAAAGAGGAAGGGAAAATACCCTCTACAGATCAAGTATTTCCTGTAGTTTATACTGCACGTTTTATTCTTTTCCCCAGTTTCTGAAAAGAAATCTGCAGTTTTGTTCAATTTTCCTAGTGCATAAACAATGTCAAACTGGAATTGTTGAAGCTTGATCATCTTCCTAGCCATTCGCCTTGTTCTATCTTTTGAATCCTTTAGCCATTATAGAGCTTGACGGTCGAAAATTATCATAAATTTGGCACCTCTAAGAAATATTTGATATGTTTGACCCCTCCCCCACACAATCGCCAGACAGTCTTTTTTCTGAAAAGCTAAACTTTAGTTTGTGATAATTTAAAGTCCTACTTGCATAGTGTACTATGACAGGGCCTTTCTAGTGCATCTGCATCAAAACGGTGCCCAAACCAAAACCAGAGGGGTTGTTAACCTATATCATAAGTTCTCAGAAACTTCCTGACTCTTACTGTCCCACTCCCATTTAATTCCAGCTTTGGTTAATCTTAAGAGGGGAAAATCAAATTCGAGTAACCCTCTAAATACCTCCTATACCAAGACATGAGTCTGAGCCAGGATCTTAATTCCTTAACGTTTTTAGGTTGTTTAGCTTCTTCAACTACTCGCAACTTTGAAGGGTCTGGTTTAACACCTTCTTCTCTAAGTATGTATCCTAAAACTCGTGTGTCTTTTCGTCTCAACAGAAATTTGTTTGAGTTTACGGTCAAATTAGAATATTCGTGTCTTGAGAGTACAAATTCCATTTTTTTCCAGGTGAATGGACCATAATTCACTTCCCATTGTCACATCGTCATCATATCGGAAGATTGATACATGTAGGAGGTTCTGAGTAACTCATCGATCCGCCCTTGGAACACTCTTCCACTGCTGAGCAACCCAAATTGCTTTGTTGTCGGTAAAAAATGTCCACCTGGCACACAGAAAGATGCCAGTTCACTAGCTGGTCTATCTGTCAGAAAACTGACTTAAGGTCAAAGGAAAAAATGAACTTTGATGTTCCAGTACTATTGATTATGCTATGAATTGGCAGAAGATTGTTATGATCAACTTTTCTAATGGAGTTTAAAAACTTGTAATTTACTACTAATTTTTGGGTTCCATCAGACTTTAATTACAAGAAAATGGGAGAAACCATTTTGCTTTTAGCAGGCACTATTAAACCTTGTTTTAACATATCCTACATTATCTCATTCATAACCTTCTGTTTAATTGGATTCATTTGTTAAGCTCGTTGCGCTGGTGTTTGAACACTCTTATCATCTTCAATGTGCATTTGAACCAATGTACATCTGCCCAATTCTCTCCTAAAAAGCCGCTGATATTTCTGGAAAAGTTGGTGGACGTCCATATTTTGTTCTACATTTAAATCCGCGTCATGAATTATTTTTACCAAGGATAAATTTCTGACAGATATGTGCAAGTTGTTATCTATTCATTTTGCAAAAACATTCGTCTCAAAAGTCCATCAGACCTAAACTGCCATAATTCAAATTGACTCCCAAATCAATCAATCATTAAAAGATTCTCCAGATTAAATCATAAGGAGCATTCTTGCATACAAAGACAGCATAATCCTAGACTTCCATTTTCAAGTTTAGTTTGACTCAACCAACGACTTCAATTGCAGAAAAATTTGCAGGGCACAAACGCGACTCTCAGGATTTTAATTTCCCCAGCCTAGGAAAATTAAAATACTGCGAGTTGCGTTTGTGCACTGTAAATTTTTCTGGAATGGAAGTCTTTGGTTGGGTCAAACTAAACTTGTAAATAGGTCAGAAAGTCGTGGATTAGGCTGTATTCAAAATCACACAGCATACGAAGAACCAGAGTCCGATATTGCTCCTAACTCATGATTGTTAACCATTACTGCAACCTGTGGTGTAGTTTTAAATAACTTATCACTAGAAAAATCGACCTGTAAAACTGAAGCTGGAAATTTTCCTAGTCCTCGTTCTTCTACGCTGGTCCAAACCAGTTTCCCGAATTGTTATTAACCTTCAGCATCCATTGGTATTGCTGTAGGAAACCAGTTTGAAAGTTTGCTAATTCCGGATTGGGGAGGACAATTCGACAAAGGAGGGAGAGGATACGGAAAATGCTTAGACTGCAGTACTTGGCTACATTTATTGGCAAAATGCCAGAGATTTTGACATTTAAATCACCTTATTCTAGACAATTTATCAGCTTTCGATGCTCCGAACGACTATGTAACTAATTGGGAAATCACTGTTTCTCTGTTAGTTTCTAATTTCTCCTTGGCAGGTTCATAAATTTTAGCATTCTTTCTGAGTCTGCCCTCAAGTGAAACACTGACTCGTATTTGTTGTTACAAAGCATTGCTGCTAATTTCGGGACAAAATTCCTTCCAACGATTCTAATTAATTAATCTGAGATAATCCTCTCAAGTAATTGAGAGTTTAGTTTTATAATCTAATTAATAAAACTAGTTGGTGATTCGTCTGAAAACATTTTTCTAGAGTATATAGCATCCCTAGTTCTTCTTGTTGAGAGACTGAAATGAAATGATCCTCAAATTTAGTCTCCCTCCAAGTTCCCAGTATACCGGTATGTTTACACCAGTCAAGAGCTTGAACCGCCGAATAATTAACAATCCACCAATCCACGAAGTCTCTCTCTGATATTTTACGTGCGTGTATAATGCTTTCCAATTTTACCAAAAACTATTTGAGCAAACAAGAATTAAATTAGTTACTGAAACTTTTCATGCTTACCTCGGGTAGCTATGCCTGTGGTATCACTGATGCCTGACTCTTCTCTAAACTTCTCCTAGATTAAGACTTTACGTAGGTATCCATGAAGTGAACATATCTGTCACGAGATATGGTTATTTCTTTTGGATTCCCTGGCAGGCTCAAGGGAAAAAACCTAGAAACCTGTACAGAACACTCCGTTTTTTCAGCACCCAAATAATTCTTAACTTAATATCAACCCTGGTCTAAAATAAACCAAAACCTGAAGTTTTTTTGGTGGGATGGGGGGCGGGGGAGAGAAACTAACACAATAAGCTAACAGCTATTAGCTGGGGACTCCTTT
>JAHWFP010091954.1:318633-354302 GCA_023313725.1 Lithobius niger | reverse complement strand
AACACAATAAGCTAACAGCTATTAGCTGGGGACTCCTTTGATTCGAGACGATTAATTTAAAGTAGCTTAGCATTTTCGCCATGCAGAAAATTAAATTTCATTAGTTTATCCAAAATTTAATTCGAAGACCCAACCCTTTTAATATTAAACCAGGAATTGACAAAAAAAAGAATTTACCCCTTCTTCTTTTCAATTTTAACTTATCCTATCCTCAAAAAGCCAAAAAAATCTTATTAATGAACTGTCCTTATCCAGAATAATTCAATTTTTTATGCTTTAAAAAAACTTCAATTCTCGCAATGAGAGGCACACAGGTTTTTTGTCATATCGACGAAAAGCTTTGCCGAAGACCAGACAAACCGCCCCCAATTGTTAAGACATTTTAGTGGTTTTACCCTTAAGAAGCAAAGTATTACAGAAAAAAAAATTGAATCACCCTTGAAATTTTACTAAACCTGGGACGGATTCATTCAAAAACAGGCCCTTCAATTTAAATTCACATTTACTATAAAACTTTACCGTGGCTATTATACATACAATTCAAGCTATCTGCAGTTCCATAATAAATATTTCTTTTGACAATAGAACTCAATCTCAAATGTAGAAAGCTGTTATGCCAAAGCATAAAATATTCAATATATTAAAACCTCGTTTGTAAATCTATCACTGCTCTACATACAAATTTGCAGTGTGGAGAAAACTCGGGTGAGTTTATGCTGCTGATGAACAGACAAGTTTCTTTAGTTATAATTTGTGCAAGCTCAGCAGTGAAACCAACCATTTCGACTAGAACTTCCATGACACTTCTAAAACTTACGGATGTGTTGAATCCTCGCAAAAGCAAAACATAGCAAACACATTGGTGTGCTGGAGTTGCAGCAGTTGTACCTCAATGGAGATATAAAATTGCAAGACGAGAATTAGAACATGCCTTAACACCCTAGGAAAATCACCATTAGATGTCTTGGTTGATGGCAATAAAATCCTACGTTTTTTACGACACGTACACCATTGGTTGAATACTTTTAGAGAACAACATTCTACGTGCAGTTATAAATAACTTTCGACGTTGGAAAAAGCTTCTTCCAATAAATTTGTGTCAGTTCAATGCAAAATTCATTTCGCTAATGATGACGGAAACTCGAGCCGTATTACGCTCTTGGATATGAATTGCACATTTAAATTCGCAGGGTTGGTGTGCAGAGTTATAATCTTACAGTGGGTAACTTGTGACAAATAAGAGCTTTTAAAAGTCTAAAGGCAGCAAAACATTTCAACTTATGTAAGTTTTCAGTCCTTGAATGCAGCCAGAAATTGTCCAAATTTAGGTACTGCCACTGAACAAGGTGTATACTAAATGCTACAATGGGGAGTAATCGGGTGCTCCTGGACCAAAGAATTTGTGAGGAGGGGCGTCCCGACCCACCGAGTAAAACTCACTGGAGCCCAAGCCAAAACGCCGACACTGCTGCCTTAAACAGACAACCCACGGAAAAATTAAATTATATGACAGCTGCTTATAAAGCAGTGTGCATGCTGTGACGACACACATCTGCAGAGTCACAGCAACCAACATTTAAATAACTATTTGAAGGCAAAATAAATTAATCAGAATAATAATTGAATTATACACAAGAATTCATAATTTTAACAATTAATCCAAGTCTTAAATTCAATTGATATTAATAATATATACTTAAAACTAAAATGTGTCACATAATATCAGAGGATACAGAAAATTACGTTAGATATAACAGAGCATGTGCACGACAGCCCCAGTGAGCGAACAATATATGCAAGGTGCACCAAAACCCATTTATCCAGCAAACAACATTATAATTATTGTGGTTAAATTTTTTATTTCATGTATAATTATTTTTTCATTCTCAGAAGGAATATGACGGTGAGTGTATTTCCATAAAGATTCAATATTTCGTCGTCTTGAGAAATTAGCTAATTGCGAATAGTTCTAATTTTATTCGTTGTGATTCGAAGATATATAAAATTTTAAGACAAATTATCACCACAGGGATTCACATGGATATGCATGGTTGAGTGTCAGCATTCATGTTGAATGAGCCAATTATATTTGTGTGAATTAATATTGTATCGTTCACAATGATATCGACAGAGTAAGTGATTTAGTGTACTTACCCTGCTGGAATCCCAACACCTAGGCTAAAGTCTTCTCCCCCGAAAACGAAACTCCATAAGTCGGATTACTCACAATCAACTTTGTGTTAACGTATAATACGTAATCAGGTTCTATAGCAATACGATCTTTTTCATGCCCATTTCACTGTAAGGTAGCATGAATAAATTTGTTCACATCCAAAATTTCGTAAGCACCAGGAATGGCTTTCTCTTTAATCCTGCTTGTCCCACCCTCCACCCTTCACGAAATTTCGTTATCCCTGAGCGCATTAAATTTCTATAACATGTGTACAAGGATTCCAGCCAATTTGTACTTCTTTCTAGGATCTAGGTATATAGGTGTTTCTAAGTTGCATCTTAACTCCGTACCCACTCCCGTTAGAATGATCGAACTTGAATCCATATTAATAGATTCATTATAAATTTAAATATAAAGACGAACTTGAAAAAAAATCATCCTCAATAAAATGACTGAACTTGAATCCGTATATTTTTTCTATGTATAGAGATAAATTCTAAAAAAAAATGCTGGTCAAAAAGCAATAAACCTTAACATCCAATAAACCCTAGCAGAAACTAAAGGTTAGAAAAAAATGTGCAACACTTAGTACAAACTCTCTAAACTGTTGACCAAAAATTCAAGTGTTGCAGTCAATAAACATTAACAGAAATAAACTATAGTAAAAAATGTGAAGCAATTAGTGCAGACTTATTACAATCTTCTAAACCTGGTCCAAAAATTCAACTGTTACGTCCAGTAAACCTTAGCGGAAATATAAAGCAAGTAAAAAAGTGTGCTGTACCTAGCACCAGTCCCTCTAACCTCAGATATACACGAACCGAAAATTAACGTCACACCCAGTAAAACCTTAGCAGAGAGTAAAAAACGTGCAACACTTAGCTCAAACTTGAGGAAACCCGGACCGAAAATTCATTGTGTTACATCCGAGCATTAAGGGAAAATAAAGCTAGTAAAAAATGTGTAACAATTAGTGCGAGATCCGTTACGCTCGATTGCACCTGGACTGAAAGTTCAAGTGGCACATCCAAATCCACAGCACAAATAAAAAGTCAGTAAAAAATGAACAAAACTTACCAGAAACTTCGCTAACTTAAAGTAAACCCATATCTTAGCTGAAAGCAATAAGATGATTTAAAAAAGAATAAAGCCTAATACAATTGAACAAATAAACACAATGGTTGAACAATGTTTCGGGATTCACATTGCATTTTGCCTGACCAATGGTATAAATGGTAGGGCCGTTCACTGTCAGCCTCACTTCGAACCAGCATTTGCAGGTGAGAGGTCGGTGTCTTCTTTTGGCGTCTTGTTCTGGCCAGGCTGCTAAACATTCGCCTGTATGTTTTACATTTTTTTTATTTTTAAACTTTTTAAATATAGCGTTTCTCAACATTGACAAGTGATTTTTTCCTCACTTTTCCAAGCACTTGACAACTGGGTGCATTGAATCCCGAAACGTCGTGCAACCATTGTGTTTATTTGTGTAATTTTAGTAGGCCATATTCTTTTTAAATCCAAGTAAATTCGATTGTACCATCAAAGGGTACTGGAGTGACGTCACTAGAGTAAACCTTAATGTCATAGATCAGATGACTTCCGGTTAGTAGAGTAAACCTAGACATCACTTCTGGTCAATAGAGTAAACCTTGACATTATGTGATCACGTGAACTCTGGGTAATAAAGTAAACCTTGACGTCATTTCTGGCCAATTCGTAGGAGCTAAATTTCCCTAGTTCCTGGAGAAAGGGAGGTAGTAAAAGGAAGAGTTTACACCCCCGTCCAGGAGGAGAGCTGGTAACAAAACACAAATTAGAGGTAGCCAAAAAAAAGTGTGCCTTTTACGACCGGTTTTCTTTCCGACCATCTCGTATTTTGCTTAAAACATTTTGTAACACATCAGTACCGTTAACAGCAAAATTCTGCCTTCAGATAATATACATTACGCTAATGGTTGCCCCAACGAGATGAACATCAACAATGTCATGCCAGTTGTTACTGAACTTAGCGGACGGCACTAGTGCGTGCGTGTGTCTTAATAATACGAACAGGCTCAATTAGAACTTTACTAGACGTTTTAGGAGAAAAAAGTTTTCTATACAGAGGTGAACATCAGGGAAACTGAAGTGAGGAATCTCCAATCACCTCAGGGGCAGAGATAATATGCGTATATCCCATTGCTGGAAGACCCTGTCAGTCAATGAAAGCACGGACTTTTCCAGGGTATCCTCTTCAGTCACTGACCAGCCCAATATCCCGAGGCAGCTGGAGGGAGCGCTGCCACTATTCAGTCACAATGAACATATCTATTTTTTATTATAAATTGATGGAGAGAGGCTGGTGTATTAAGCTATCAACTGCAGAGTAATGGCGAACTGGAATATTGCGGTAATAGAATGAGGAGCAGCTTACAAAGCACTTTCATTGATTAAGGAAAGAAAAAAATGTTAAGTGCAAATGAACAGATGGTTTAAAATAACGACGTGTCATCTCTCAGTCTGGATTCGTTTTCAAGCAAGATAGAAAAGACAAATAAAACCAGGTCATAGTAAAGTTTGGGAGTGCACTTATCTTTGCCTATACATTCTCTCGGGTTTTAAAGGTGTGTCATCACTACATGCTGTCGAATTCTTGGTTTTTAACTTTACTATGACTTACTTTTAATTCGCTATTGTTCCCTTACTTGAAAATGACAAAAAGTCGTTTTCCTTATTCTTGTGTGTTCATTAGCAGTTACTGTTGTTTTCTGTCTTGAAGACGTAAGTGAATAAGCATATGACCTATACGCACACCATAAAAAATGTGTCATATCCCAATCGCTTTATTTATCCTTTTAGTGCTACAAGTTTGGCCTCGAAATCAACAAGTGGCAAATGACCAGCAAGTTTCTCCTTCCAATATTTATTATTGGCCCAGGATTTAATTATATCCCTGAAATGTTTGAGTTCACCACCATCTTCACCTTCTAGGAGATATTTTTTTTAAACGTTCTTGCATTGCTGGATCTTCGATTTTCTCGACAGTTAGTTCGGATTCTGTTGGCCAACTGGTGAAGAAAAGGAGATTTTTTTGTAATTTTAGTGTATTTTCATTTTTTATGTAGTCGAGGCTGACAGTGAAAAATGCTTTTACATTCGGAATTTGACTCACTACTTGTGGGCCTGGGTATAATGCATAATCTTCAATTTTTTCCGGTTTGCTATCTGATCTGTACTCTCCTTCGAGCTTTAAATCAAATTTCAAATCTTACCTCACCGAAAAAAAAGTGTTTGTGTAAATACGCGCCTCACGATTTGGTGATTTCAAAAGTTTTGCATTCGTGGATCTGTAAAAATCAAACGAAATATTTAAATCATTAAACAAATTATATGTGATTTGTTTTAAAATGATAAATTCCTAGCATACACGTTGGATACTTATGATAAAACCAGTGACTTTTTTTTCTACTTGCATATGGGTAAAACGGGTTTAAATTTTCAACGCAAATAGAGGTGTACTTCTTCAGATAAACATGCCATACTTAAAAAAAAACACTTAAAATACGCTAAACACTATTCGAAGATAATAAAATATATAAAAAAAATTCTCCCACGTGTAGGTCATCACAGAATGCTGTGGTGAATCAGGAAGTAAGAGTTATGAAGTAAAGTCTGCTGAGAATTATAGTAAGTTGAAAGTAGCTTGTCAAGAAGGTGCTGCCACGTTTTCATGGGAGGATTTCTTTCGTGAGATTTTTACTCTTGCATGGAGTTCCGAAATAATCAAGACATAAACTGTTTATGCAAGTTGGAGCTGTTTGAAGGTTTTTTTGCAACTGCATTCCACGCTGCAAGTTATTTGCCTTTTAATTTTATACTTACAGCTAGCAGTCATACCCGGCTTCGCCCGGGGTTTTGTTTTTACTGTGGATGTTTTCCAGTTTTTGTTAGCTGTGACCTAAACGTTGAATGCGACAGACAATTTTTCTTACTAGAATACTCCATTTATCCTCAAATCCTCTACATCCCTTTTCTCCATTCCTCTAATCATTTCCCTGCACTCTTCCTCCCCACCTTCATTCTTCCCGTCTGTCTTGTTTCCTCTCCCTGTTGTTGTCCCTCCCCCTTTCCTCCCATACTTTCCCTCCACTCTTCCCCTCCTCTTACCCACCCCTCTACTTCCCTTGTCACCAATCGTAAACATAGTTGAATTTGGATGGGTAGTTGAATTAAGTATTTTCCCTCTTACTTTTGTAGGATTTAGCCAAAACTGATTAAACCCAAAAATCGTATCTTCTAGGTCTCAGTTATCGCTTTGGCTAGAGCGATTCGTACCACGTGAAAAAAAACTGTACGTGATGTCATTAAAGACTTGCCACTGAGACGACTGCTCAGAGCAGATTCTTAGTCGAGGCAACAAAGTGCCAATTTTAACTTCTAGATGACCAAAAAATTAACAGGCTTATCTGTTTTCATTGTTGGGGTTATTGAGGTGGGTGGGGGTTCCTGCTTGTCACCCGTGGTTGATACCCAGTTTTCGGTCGAGGTGACCTAAATGTTTACTGCGACAAGCAATTTTCTTTCTGTAAAATCCCCTTTAACTCACATCGTCTCCCTCCCTATACCCCTATCCTGTCATCATCTCCCTGCTTTCTTTCTCAGCATCCTTTAGCCAGATTTTTTAAAAACTGAGTCGGCCTCTATCCTAAACAACCCCAAAAAACGAACCTTTTAGGTTCAATTGATGCTTAAAGGTATAAGACGCAATGCCCCCCCCCCTTTCCTAATCTCTGTACTTATTATATTATTAAATGCCAATAGCAGGGCTAACAGTCGTACTTATGAAAAATAACTGCCCTTCGTGCATGACATCATTTAACACGTGCCGCTGGGTAACTGTCCTTCGTGCACGATGTCGTTTAACATTTGCTGCTGAGATAACTGCGCAGAGCAAATTGTTAGTCGAGGCAACAATGTGCCAATTTCAACTTCTTTTTAAGCCAACAATGTGCCAGTTTCAACTTTTGGGCAAATAATTGACATGCTCTCTCGTTTTTATTGTAGGGGTTGTTCTTGTCGTCGTTTTTGATATGAGAATTTGCCTTATAATGTAAGATGAAGAAGGTGGGTATCTTTTCCATGCTAGACTACACAGGTAAAGGAGAGATAAGTAAGTATGCATTTAATGTAAAGTTTTGACTTAAAAGGGCATACCTTCTCATTATATTTTGTTTCACATTATGTTTGCAGGAAACTACGTATATGTTTCCACGTTTCCTTCCAATACTAGGGCGTCATCAGTTCCACTGTCGACAAAATGGAGCAAAGCGATTTTATTTAAATATCAAAATCAGTCGACGAAAAGTACAAATATCTTCAATTTGGTTTATTACCGATATATCTTGATTTTATATACCAATCCCAATTTCTAGCGATATAGCAAATGTTGGTAAGGAATTACGTGAGGCACTTTTAATCTGTAATCGGGATCGGGCCAACCTTACAAAATATGCTTTTAGCTGCTTACAGTTAATAGACACATATGGGGGCCGCTGATTTGATTTTAATTGAAAACCGGGGTATAACGCTGCCTGTTTAACATTATACAATCAATCTTTTAACAATCGGACCCTTTAATAATTAGAAACGGCTTCGCATCTCGTTATTGTTTTGAATTTGGCTCTTGCTATTAGTCCATTTTGTCACCCTGATGGTTCCTCAACCCCAAGTCCGATTCCGGATATTTCTTTTGATAAACCTTGTCCGGACTACCGTGGTACTGCATGCAAAGTGTGGTTTGTATAGTCCTTGTGGTTTTCGCCTGATGCACGTTCTAAGATTGCATTGGAGTGTCTTCATAGAGGATCTACGCTCCAACGAGTGCAAAAAACACGTAAATATCCCACTCGTAGACTCTAACAGTAACTGTAGAGTCTACAAGTATGACACCCAAAAGTTTTTGCTCTCCTAGTGCAAGGAAATGTGGCGTCACACAGTCAGTTTCCTGCAAACATAATGTGGAACAAACTATATATTTGAGCATCCTGCACGAAATAGCTTTTGCAACATTAATACAGGTTAGCATGAATTTACGAAACCATTTCTCATAAGGTGAAAATCGAAAATGAATGTCATGGCAGCATTTACAGCATTTGAAGTAATATTGCAAAACTTAATCATACAGAAAAAACAACCAGAAGGAATCTATCTTAAAGTCTCCCACAGTATAGCAGAAATTTTAATGCTTAATATCTCCACCATTTTTAAGAGTTTTTAAACCAAATTTAGTTTATGGCTAGGTAGGACTTGGTACGGATCCTCAAACGACCAAATCCATTGTTTATATATTGTTTTAAAGCAACATCCAGCCTGCCTTATAACCTTCCGCCTGCCTCACAACACCCACGTGACGATCACATTCGCGTATTTACCACAGCTAAGGTCAAATGAGACGGTAGCTTCGTTCCTCGAAGCGAAAAACGTAGCTACTGACTCAGTTGGCATTGCGCCTAATAGTCCAACCAGCGTGACCCATTGATTGCGTCGTCATAAACCGGAATGATTCTTGTATGTTAAAGTCACAATTTATAATTTTCTAGACTAGTGTCTTATAATTTTGCTTCGGCGATCTATTGGCATAATTAATTTTAATTTTTACTGCATTAGCCTTCTAGATTTTTGATCTTATAGTAATTACTAGCAAACGATTAAAATTAATACAGCGCACACACAGATAAAACTTCCAAGGTCATTGTAGGCGCACGATGCATCATTTATTCGGGACGAACGTAAATAAAGTTGGTAATATTCAACAGAAAATCTCCTAGACGCCACATTTTAAAACTGATTTTTAGCAAGGGAAAGACTAACGGTAAGTAAATAGACCTTTCGAGCCGTACTTGATGTGGAGGATCGAGAAAAATGGCGCTGGGAGGTATATCCCTTTAAGGACTACCATTATGCAACAAAGCCACGTAGTAAACAAATAGCCTACGCTGAAAATAAATTAGTAAACAAAAACGAACTGATGCCGAAGTGGTAGTGTGTCAACAATTTTCGCCGTCATTGAGAAATTGTGATGAGGAGACATTCTTGTTATTTTAAATGATTGTAACTAGTCATTTCACCTCAGTCTAAAGCTAAGTATTTTAGGCCTAATATCACGGCTGTGTTTTTAATCTTATTAGACTATACGTGGGCTCAGTGAATTCATGTTCGTCTACAAAGTTAACTAAGTGTACAGAAAAAAACGTAGTATGCAAAATTATTATAAATTAAAGGATAAAAATGGGCACTTGTAATGCTTACAGTAAGGTTTAATTGAACTGAGTTAAAAACAGGGGAAAGTACACGAATAAACGTTGTAACGTTTTACACGCCTTAGCACTGATGGAGCGTTGAGTCTAAGTGAAATCTTATTGCTGTATTCAACCATTAGACACGTACGTACATTTTAACCATTGCAGCTTATAAAACAAGCTCATTAAAAAGTCATTCATTACAAAAGGGTAAAATCGGTTATTTATTATTTTATTGCTCTAGACTGCAAATTTCAAAAATGATGACGCCTCAGCAAAGAAGGAAAGATAGGTCTGTTTCGTTTGTTTACATTTTAAATTAACTTATTCTTGATATTAACAAAAATTAAATCTATTACCTTGGAATTAACACGAATCAGGAGAACATAAATTGGTCCGTAGGACTCTGACTCACACGCGTTCGAAACAGAGGCTCCTTTGATATTTTGACGTTGGATCTGTTAAACCTTACCTTAAGCATCAAACGAGTTCGTTTTTGTTTTATAATACTCAAAACCATGCTGTACGCAATGAGAAAATGTAATTGTCGGTCAGTTAGCTAAGGTTGAGGTCTGAGGCCATCCAGCTGGATAAGTATAAAAACAATGAAGTTCATTGAAGTAGTCATTTAACTACATATCTATGCATTCCAGGGTGCTCTCCAGTCTTGCTCCCTGTTTCTGCATAAATTCTGTTATCCACCCATCTGTCGTCCTACCACCATTCCATGTCTCCCATGTCATTTTTTCATGGGGGGAGGTGGGTTAGTAGAATGTAAGCGAGAAATCGCGTGTTTCATTATACAGAGTGGTCAATAAAAAACGAAACGGGAACTTGTGTCTTGTTGTGTAAAAAGTACTACCTTTCTGGATCAGACATTTTTTGTCCGAAAAGGTTGGTCACGTTTTGTCAAACTTGCTGACAACAAAGCAGTTTGACAAATGATTTTTCAAATGAGTAGTTCGCCTATGTATGCTTTTGTTCTCACACCTCCAATAGCAATACACGGTTTGTTGTACTACAAAATGTGTATCCTATCTTAAAGCGGTTTTTATATATAGTGGTAAATTATCTCAATGGTACACGGAATAAGAAAAACTAGTGTTTAAGTGGGAGATTGTTGAACTCATGATTGGTTTCTTCAACGCATTATGGACTGTACATCAGTTGGAAAACGTTAAAACAAATGATAGTTTGTCTAAGTAGTGTGGAAAGCAAATTGTTCCAATTATGTCAGTACAGCTTGAATGCCAGCTCAAAGCAATATGTGTGCAAACTTTGAGTTATATTAGTATTAAAAAACGCTTAAGCGTATAAAATACGGATGTAAGCCTTAAAAAACCTAAAGCTTTAAAGGAACAGATATTGGAAAAAGACATGTAAGCCATTAGCGTCGCACTAATACGTGTAAAAGAATCTCCAGCGACCCAAAAAACAAGCTGGCGTCGTATTAGAGCGACGCTGATGGCTTACATGTCTTTTTCCAATATTTGTTCCTTTAAAGCTTTAAGTTTTTTAAGGCTTACATCAGTATTTTATACGCTTAAGCGTTTTTTAATACTAATATCCCGTATTTTTTTTTCTTGTTTCAGCAAGAATAACACAGACAAGAACACTGTAATCACATTAAAATAACTGTTATAAGAGAGTCTTTTCCATGGCTGATTCGTTTTATGCTGCTAAGAATTACTTTTGCACCCAATTTCATGTTTTTAGCTTGATCTGTAAGAATTTGTTGCCCAAACCCCTGGGAGGCATCACAGCGGGGGGTGTTCTGGGGCGGGAGGGGGGGCACTGAAGGCACTTTGGGGCATTTCATAGGGGTCCATGGCTGGTTCGATTTTTACTGTTAAGAAAGACTTCTGCACCAAATTTATGTTTTCTGTAAAATTTCTGCAAAAATGTGTTACTCCACTTAATTATTTCTGCCCAGTGCTCTACAATAATAATTGTTCTACTGACCAGAATGGTGCAGTCGCATGAAAATCGTGTTCAAAAGGCCCTGGTTAATACATAGGTTAATAGGTTAATACCTATGTTTTAAGCTATACAAATAGAAAATCGGTTCATTGGTTCGATCTCTAGGTAAGGGCAAAATTTCTAGCCCATTTGGCTTTCCGTGTCAATAATATTGTAGTTACATTAAAATAGCATGCGAAAGACCCTAGGCCTTGTCCATACCTACGTTTTAAGCTATAGAACTCTAAAATCGGTTCAGTGATTCGACCTCCAAGCGAGGGCTAAGAGTATATTAATGATTTCTGCCTAGTGCTCTGCAATAATAATTGTTCTACTGACCAGAATGGTGCAGTAGAACAAGCTATACAAATTGAATAGCGGTTCATTGGTTCGATCTCTTGGTAAGAGCAAAAGTTTTAACCCATTTGGCTTTCCGTGTCAAGAATATTGTAGTTACATTAAAATAGCCTGCGAAAGGCCCTAGACCTTTTCCATACCTACGTTTTAGGCTATAGAACTTGAAAATCGGTTCATTGGTTCGATCTCTAGGTAAGGGCAACATTTCTAGCCCATTTGGCTTTCCGTGTCAAGAATATTGTAGTTACTTTAAGTAGCATGCGAAAGGCCCTAGGCCTTGTCCATACCTACGTTTTAAGCTATAGAACTTGAAAATCGGTTCAGTGGTTCGAACTCCAGGTGAGGGCAAAGAGTCCCAACAGCAACATTAATGATTTTTGCCTAGTGCTCTACTATAACAATTGCTCTGCCGACGAGAATACTGCAGTCACATCAAAATTGGGTTCAAAAGGCCCTGGTCGGTGTTAATACCTACATTAAATGGTGGTTCGATCTCCAGGTCAGAGCAAAGAGTCCCAATAACAACAACAACAACAAGAACAAGAAGAAGAAGAAGAACAACAACAAGAAATGACCATGCTGTGGACGCCGAACGGTTCAATTGTTATCATTAAAATTTGTAATGCGGTGAAATAGTTATGACACGACCCCAAATACCGAATTTCGTTGGTCTATGTCAATTTTGGGCGAAACTATAGAAGTTCAAAGTTTGACGTTTAACACGGAAGTTCATGCTGAGGCTTACATAAGGACCGCTACCGCGGTCCTTGATGAGACCAACCAACAGTGCATCCGGTCAAGTTTCAGTTTGTTCCAATTCAGTAGAATTTGGAGACACTGTTAATAAAAACTCTGGTTTATCCAGATTTGATACTTTCAAGCTTTCGGCAAGAACTTTTCATAAAGAATTTTGAGATCACCGCGGTCCTTATGTAAGCCTCAGCATGAACTTCCATGTTAAACGCCAAACTTTGAACTCCTATAAACTTTGAACTCCTAGAATTCACATAGACCAACGAGATCTGGTATTTGGGGTCGTGTTGTAACTATTACACTGCATTACAAATTTTAATGACGACAATCGACCCGTTCGGCGCCCACGTCATGGCCATTTGTTGTTGTTGTTGTTGTTGTTGTTGTTGTTGTTGTTGTTGTTGTTGGGACTCTTTGCTCTCACCTGGAGACCAAACCGCTGAATCGATTTTCAAGTTCTACAGCTTAAAACGTAGGTATGGACATGGCCTAGGGCCCTTCGCAGGCTATTTTAATGTAATTACAATATTCTTGACACGGAGAGCCAAATAGGCTAAAACTTTTGCTCTCACCTAGAGGTCGAACCAATGAAGCGGTTTTCAATCTGTGAAACTTAAAACACAGGTATTAACACCGACCAGGGCCTTTTGAACCCGATTTTGATGTGGCTGGAGTATTCTAGTCGGCAGAGCAATTATTATTCTAGAGCACTGGGCAGAAATCAATAATGTAATCTTTGCCCTCACTTGGAGATCAAACCGCTGAACCGATTTTCAAGTTCTATAGCTTAAAACGTAGGATGGACATGGCCTAGGGCCTTTTGCAGGCTATTTTAATGTAACTACAATAGTCTTGACACGAAGAGCCAAATCGGCTAAAACATTTGCTCTCACCTAGAGATCAAACCAATGGACCGATTTTCAATTTGTATAGCTTAAAACGTAGGTATTAACACCGACCAGGGCCTTTTGAACCCGATTTTGATGTGACTGGAGTATTCTAGTCGGCAGAGCAATTATTATTGCAGAGCACTGGGCAGAATTCAATAATGTTATCTTTGCCCTCACTTGGAGATCGAACCGCTGAACCGATTTTCAAGTTCTATAGCTTAAAACGTAGGATGGACATGGCCTAGGGCCTTTCGCAGGCTATTTTAATGTAACTTCAATAGTCTTGACACAGAGAGCCAAATGGGCTAAAACTTTTGCTCTCTGCTAGAGATCGAACCAATGAACCGATTTTCAATTGGTATAGCTTAAAACGTAAATATTAACTCGACCAGGGCCTTTTGAACCCGATTTTGATGTGGCTGCAGTATTCTAGTCGGCAGAGCAATTATTATTGCAGAGCACTGGGCAGAAATAATTAACGTAATCTTTGCCCTCACTTGGAGAATGACCCACTGAACCGATTTTAGACTTCTATAGCATAAAACGTAGGTATGGATAAGGCCTAGAGCCTTCCACAGGCTATTTTAATGTAACTACAATACTCTTGACACGGAAAGCCAAATGGGGTAGAACGTTTGCTCTAACCTAGAGATCGAAACAATGAATTGATTTTCAATTTGTATAGCTTAAAATGTAGGTATTAACACCAATCAGGGCCTTTTCAGCACGATTTTGATGTGACTGCAGTGTTCTCGTCGGCAGAGCAATTATTATTGTAGAGTACTGGGCAGAAATCAATAGGTGGAGTAAAAAATTTTTGCAAATCGAGCTAGAAACATGAAATTTCGTACACATGTCTTGGAACCATGAAATACCCCCAAGTGTCTTCAGCATCATGAAATCATGAAATTTGGCACACACGTCATTCGTAGCAGCATAAATCGAATCAGCCATGGAACCCACATGAAATACCCACAAAGAGACTCTAGCACCCCCCTGTGCCCCTCACTGCGGTTTGACCAACAAATTCTTGCGGCTCGAGCAAAAAGCATGAAACTCGGCACTTAAGTTATTCTCAGCATTACAAATCAAACCAAGCATGGAACCCCCACGAAGTATACAAAGGGGCCCCCTAGCGCTTGCCTGTGCCCCCTCTCTGGTGCTTGACCAACAAATTATTGCAGATCGGGCTAAACACTTGAATTGCGATACACAAGTCATTCATACTAGTACAAATTGAACTATTTATGGAACCCTCTCGAGATAACATACAAAGCACCACAATGATCCCCCGACTCCGTGCTGCCTCCTTGAGGCCTGACGAACACATTCTTCCAGATAGTGCTAAAAAAATGAAATCTGGTACGCAAGTAATTGTGAGCAGTAGAAATCAAACTACCTATGGAACTTTCGCGATATCTTCTAAGGGCCCTCAGCACTTCCAATCCATTCCTACTCCATGAGGTTGATTTCCGAACAATTCTCGTTGATCGTACTGAAAGCATGCATTTTGGTACAAGGATCATTCCTAGTACTAGAAATTGAACCAGCCATGGATCCCCATGAAATACCACCAAAACCTCCCCCAGCATCCCCCCCAACCTGGGCACCCCATGAAGTATCAATGACCAACAAATTCTTGATGAATGTAGTAAAATATCCATTGTAGCAGTGGAAATCCAACTACACATGGAACCACATGAGGTATACCCACCCTCCAGTGCTTCCATGTGTCCTCTCCATGAGGTTGATGATCGACAAATTCTAGTCCGATTTGTACTGCTAAGAAAGACTTGTGTACCAATTCACGTTTTAGCACGATCAGCAAGAATTTGTTGGTCATTTGTTGTCCAAAATTGGAGTTGGAAATTGGAATTTGTTAGCCAAAATTCAAAGTACCAAAATTCGTAGTACTACAGGTGAGTGTAGTATGGGTCAGGAAGGGGCCTAAGGGGATATCTCGTGAGATTCCATAGCTAGCTCGATTTATTAGCTAAGAATTGACTTGTTTACCAAATTTTAAACGCTTGATGTTCATAATTAGCCCAAATTCTGTCCTGTAACAGCTGTACTAATCCTGAAAATCAAACCAACGAACCGATGCTCAATTTTACAACATAAAACATACGTATGATGAAGGCCTATGGCCTTTTGAATGCTATTTTAATGTGACTACAATTATTGTTGTTGTTCTTCTTCGGGAAATTTTGCTCTCACGTAAGATCGAACCAAAGAACCGATTTTCAATTGAGCATTAAATAGGCTTTCTTATAACAGTTAATTTAAGGTGATCACAGTATTCTTTTCTGTGTTATTCTTGCTGAGACAAGAAAAAAATAATTGATATTAGTATTAAAAACGCTTAAGCGTATAAAATACGGATGTAAGCCTTAAGAAACTTAAAGCCGTAAAGGGACAGATATTAGAAAAAGACATGTAAGCCATCAGTGTCGCACTAATACGTGTAAAAGAATCTCCAGCTTATTTTTTGGGTGGCTGGAGATTCTTTTACACGTATTAGTGCGACGCTGATGGCTTACATGTCTTTTTCTAATATCTGTTTCTTTACAGCTTTAAGTTTTTTAAGGCTTACATCCGTATTTTATACGCTTAAGCGTTTTTTAATACTAATAACAGTATAGGAATGACTTTGATGATGGTTTTGATTATTGAATTGTCCTGTATTAATCTTACTGTTAGAACCAGTTTCGCCACACTCTCACTCAAGAACCAAACAATGTTGCTAATATTATGGCCCTTAAATAGTTGCAGTTCATTAACAAGGTTATCTATCCTTCCCTCCACCCACCCCAAAAAAAAATCAACAACAAAGTTGAAAATACACCAAAATATGGCATAAAAAAATGAAAAACAGTAAAATATTTTAACACATGTTTTCACCAGCCGCCTGGACAGCAAGGATGTCACGGAAATAGCAATAACAGAAGATTTAAATTTCCACTGAGGGATCACAAAACACCACACAAACTTGTATTATGCACCTGCCGAATGCTACTCCCCAACCCACTCCACAAAACAAGTTAGCCAGGTTTGTTTGGGAGCCATCTATTAGCCAACTAGGTAATTTTAAAACCCGATATTTAATAGCTGCAACAATTAGAGCTTCCTTGCCTATGAATTGGCGTGTGGGTTTCAGAACACACTAGAATCATTTGAAGCAAACCTGATCAATGGCCAGTGTCCTTTGAGTGTAAGAGTAAGAGTAAGAGTTTGATGAGATTAACATCCACTTTATGCTCGTCAGGTATCGTAATAAAACTACGGCCACTTACCTACCATTTATTTAAGTACTTTTCAGACCACTTGAATATAAGTGACATTCCAGGGTTATTATTAATATTAAAATTTATTATTATTAAATTATCTTCTCAAAAGTCAAGAAAGGTGTCCAAAAAAATAGTTTTTCTAAAATCTGTCCAATAATATTCGTAGCTAGTTTGTGTTCAACCTGATAATAATTATAGAGTTCCAAGGCAAACACTTTTTTTGAGATTCTACTTTGGGCCACCATCTTTTTACAATCCTTGAATTGCAACTTTTTGATAAACAGTCAATTTTTATTAATATCCATAACATCTTATGGGAGGGACAACAGTTAGGAAGTAAGCCTTGCCTCTGAGGGGAAGGTGAGGGGTAAATGAATCTTGTCTTATCACTTCGGAGGTAATTTGGGAGGGAAGACCATTTACCCCATAATCCCGGGACAAACTTTACCTCGAAGGTAATAAACCATAGAGGTTAATAGTTGGTGACAAGAGTTAAAAGGTAGCCTATTTCGAAGGATGAACGGGCGTAAGTATACCTGCAAGTTATGGGGAAAATGAGCCACAATTACCCTGGCCAAGACTGTGGGGTAACTTGAGAGGCAAGAGACAAAATCTACACCGCAAGACACGAATGCACTGCAGCACACTGAACGAAGGCAGTGCCGCTTGTCTCCATGGTGATTCCACATAAACAAGAGATCAGAACTCTTAGCATAGTTATCTATCATTCCTCCGTTGGCCCACCATACAAAACATTGGTAATATTAGTAAAGGTGGTAGTTTTTACTGTAACGTTTAACCTTAACCTCCCATGTTAAAGCCAAAATTTCCATGCTTAATTTCTCCACTGCCTTTCAATATTTTCACTCAAATTTAGTATATAAACTTTGTTGGACATGGTGAACATGTGTTCAAACTTATATTAATTTCTAATTTGCCACATCAGAGATCTGGATTTGAGCTGGAATTGTCATTTTCATTTCCGGCCTCTTGTTCTTGGCACGACAAGTTTATAATACATTCTCTACAGATCAAACTATTTGTCCTATAAGGATGGTTCTTAGCTCATTTCACAGGTATTAATTTGTAGATGTGTCCTTTCCAAAAGGCCTTTTTTAATTGGTCAAGTGGTTCAGGGATTAGGGATCTCTAAACGACCATATTGATTGTTTTACATTATTTTAAATATTGTTATTATGCAACAATGCCAATCAGCAAATGCCAGCTGCAAGACGTATATTGAAGTTTATAGAGTGTGTTTCCATATTGGTTTGTGCAAACCGTAATTGATAAAGATACAAATCATTAAAACAAGCTAATCTAAACAGCATGATACGCCAAAAGTAGTAAAAATTCGAATGCAAAAACGAACATGTTTGATGCTTCAGGTAAGGTTTAACTGATCCGAAGTCAAAACAGCCAAGGAACACAAATAAACTTTCTTGTAAAGTTTCAGATACTGCAGTGTTGCTGTACCGTTTAGTCAACGTGAAACCTTGCTGCAGTATTCCCATAAACAAAAGTTAAGCCAGATCCCCAAGTTTAAAACTTTTAATGTCCTAACAGGCGAAGAGTAAAGTCAGGCTACACACTCGACTACTTTCTTGTCTATAATTTGTCATTGTTCTTCAGTCACGTCGTCTACTACCCTACTGATGATACAAATATAATTTTTCAAATATTCAAGCGCTTTTCCAGGCACGGAATTTCATTATTACTTTTCAGGACATTTCCAGGTTTTCAAGGACTCGCACCTTGAATTACCTTGAATTACCTTGAATTACCTGTAGAGTTGTGATAAGAATGATAAGACAATTATTTTTTAAAACAATTTCCAGCGATGTTGTATAGCCTGTGCAAAAGTAAAAATGGTAAAAACATTTGAGCAGAGCAGTAAGTTTCACGTGGACTAAGCACTACAGCAATGCCCAGATCAGCATCTTGGCCAAGATCTTGCAAGATCATGCCTAATCTTGGCAAGAAGGCAAAATCTTGCTTAACACAAGCAAGATGTTGCCAAGTGTGTCAAGATCTTACCAAGTTTGTTAAAATCTTGCTAAGGAGACAAGATCTTGGTTAAAACAATCAAGATCTTATCAAACTTTCTAAGATCTTGGATGGTTGGCCCCACACGCAAGATCTTAACTGACTTGTCAAGATCTTGCTTGTGCATGGGTAAATGTTTTTTTACGTTATTATTATTATTGTATTCACTGTTTGCTAAAAGAAATGCAGGGGAATTCTGCTCCTTCTTGGTGTCAAGCCGTCACCCTCCTCCAAAATGATTTTTAATAATTTTATTATTTTAGGGGTGCACTGGGGTGCTGCAAAAAGTTTGGTACTTTCGATCATCAAGAATACTGCTGTTACAATTATTGCAATTTCGTACATACTACAAAAGACTTATGAATCGCATATACCGACCACCAAATTTCAAACATCTTAGGCACATCATGCATATCACAGCATAGAGAAGATAACATACCTGTGACTGCTTACAGAATTTTAATCTTTTTTTATTTGGGGGGGGGGGGGTGTAAAGACGAAAAGTAATTTTCATTTTAGCGAGGTTACAGCAGTATTTATTTTTTAAAACACATTTTAGGAGCATTGAGTAAGTCTTGAGTAAGCAAAATAATGAACGTAGTGTTGTACCGACTAAATTTTGGACTTAGTTGACGTTTTTGAATGCGAAAGAAGTCTAGTAAGGAAAGGGAGGAGCAAACCTCGTTCACTGTAGGGGCCTGAGATTGTGTCCAGAGCAGGCCAGATTAGATCCAACAGCTGCTGAAGGAGAATAATAGTCTCACCTATTACCTTGGCCATTTAAATGGATTAATCATGGTCAAAAAATGCATCATTGGGTTACAAAACCAACTGTAGTAGTGACAGAATGGAACAAAAATATATTTTCCTAAAAACACGGTAGTTGTAACATTCGCGCAAAAACAGATTTTACTGAGACATTGAGATTGACAAAAAATTGGCTTACTACAGTACGATGTAATTCATAAATTCAAGCGTCTTTTCAAGCAAACCTATCTATGTTGCCTTATGGACTTGTATGTCACACTGCCTGAGTGGAGAATTGAACCCACAACCTTCGAAACCAAAGGCCGAAGTTGTACTGCTGAGCCGAACTGACATGACTTTTTGGACGTGACAGTATGGCTCAGCGGTAGAACTTTGGCCTTTGGTTTCAATGGTCGTGGGTTCAATTCCCTGCTCAGGCAGTCTGACATTTAAGTACAAAAGGCAACGTGAATAGGCTTGCATCCGTATTTATTTAACTGTTTGTAAAGTTTAAATACTTCTCAATGTAACAGACACTGCAAAATTGCCACAAAAAAAACTGAATCGTTATCACTTTAAAGATAATAATTATAAAAGCTTTAAGGTTTTAAAAGCCCTACATAGAGACACGTGCACAGGTCCCCGAGAGGGCAGGGACAGATTTCTTTTTTTCTGAGGATTTTTTTTGGTGTTCTTTCCCCTTTCTCCCACTCTTCGTACCCCCTTTTAGCCGTTTTTGCAACTTTTTTTAGCACTTTTACACCACCAGCTCCAGTAAATGTTGGACATTTTGTAAAGAAAAGGGAACTTTGCCTTGAGGGCTGTCGGACATGGGAGGGGGTGCACCCTGCTCCACTGTGTTCATGATCCAAGCAAACATAAATAAATCGGCATTATCATAGTTTTAAAAGTACCAGTTTTAAGACCTGCTATATTTTATGGTACTTTGTAGTTAATGAATTATAAGAATGGAATAAATAAGGGAGAGGAGGGGGGAGGAGGAGCGCAACCCCCCTAAAAAACCGACTCATCTAGGGACCATAAAAATCCTTGGAAAACTAAAGTTACGTTATTTTCTTCAAAACTTTCTTGTTGAAGTCCTACATTACATTACCTAAAGGGTAAAATTCCCCCTTCCCCGAAAAAATATTCCACAACGACGTTTTGTAAAAACTTTCCAATGCAAGACCTCCGATGGGCTAGAGGAGTACAATTTACCGTTCACCAGGCAGGAATTTGTTTCAGCTTTGTCCAAGTCGCATGACTCCGCCCCAGGGCCTGATGATGTTCACTATCAGCTGTTGCCTCCCAGCAGTTCTTGCTTGAGATGTTCAACCGTGTGTGGGCAGAAGGCTCTGTTCCGGCAGCGTGGAGGACAGCAGAGGTCATCCCGATTGTGAAACCTGGCAAAGACCCTACTGCTCCTTCCAGTTATCGCCCAATCGCTCTGACTAGCTGTGTCTGTAAACTTATGGAACGGATGGTCAGTGAGAGGTTGGTCTGGGTGCTGGAATCACGCGGATTCTTATCTGCGTCCCAGTGTGGCTTTCGACGTTTCGGTCAACCATCGATCATCTGGTTGCCCTTGAATCGGATGTGAGGGAGGCTTTTCGCCTGCGTCAACATCTGGTTCAGGTTTTCTTTGACTTGGCAAAGGCTTATGATACGGCCTGGCGTTATGGAATTCTCCGTAATCTCTATAACTGTGGCTTGAGGGGACAGATGCCACTGTTGCTTTCTGCTTACCTCTCGGGCCGTTCTTTTCGTGTTCGTTTTGGGGCGACTCTTTCCAGCCCGTTTGTCTTGGAGAAAGGTGTGCCCCAAGGAGGTGTTCTTAGTGTCATCTTGTTTGCTATTGGTATCAACCCCATTGCTCAGCAAGCTGCTGTTCCCCAGTCATTGTTTGTCGATGACTTCGGCCTGCGCTTTCGGGCAGCTCGCATGCAGACCTGCGAGCGGCAGCTACAGCTGGCGATTAACAAAGTCCAGACCTGGGCGGTCAGTAATGGTTTCCGGTTTTCTCCGGACAAGACTGTGTGCATTCACTTTTGCCGCCAAAGAACACTGCACCCAGATCCTTGCCTGTACTTGGGGCAGGCGCAGATTCCTGTTATCCCACAGGCACGTTTCCTGGGTCTGGTGTTCGATTCCAGGTTATCTTGGCTTCCACACTGGCGCCAACTTAAAGACAAGTCTTTGCGGGCACTTAACATCTTGCGGGTTCTGTCGGGCACTTCATGGGGTGCCGATCGCACTGCCATGTTGCGCCTCTACAGAGCCCTTGTCCGCAGCAAACTTGATTATGCGTGCATGGTGTATGGTTCGGCTAGTGGCTCGACTCTCCAGATGTTGGACACTGTGCATCACAGTGGCCTGCGTGTGGCGACTGGGGCATTTCGAACTTCTCCAGTGGTCAGCCTCTATGCTGAGGCCTCAGAGCCACCTTTGGCCATTCGTCGGCGGAAGCTGGCCATTCAGTATGCTGTGCGTTTACATGCTGTGGAATCCAGTCCTGCTTGGTCCATGGTTTTTGGGCCAGACTTGCGAGTCGGTAGACGCAGGGTGGGTAAGGGTGATTTCCGCAATAGCTCCAGCAGTCCTGTCAGGAGATAGCCTTTGAAATACCCAGCGTCTTGAGGCTTGGGGGATTCCAGTAGTCCCTTGGCTTGTCCCAAGTGGCATTTTCATTTTCGCTCTGGCGTCCCTCCTGAAGGGTTCCACTCTACCAGCAAGGTACTTACAGGAGTTCCGGCGGCTGTGTTCTCAGTACGCCGGTTATCAGCGGCTGTTTACTGATGGGTCGAAGTCAGACGCTGGCGTGGCTTGTGCTTGTGATTGTAAGGGAGTGACAGTTGCCCATCGCCTTCCATCAGGTTATTCTGTGTTTTCTGCAGAGCTTTTGGCTCTCGGTTTGGCGGTGGAATGGATCCTTGGCCTTCAGGGCACGCATTTCTTTATCTTTACCGATTCCATGAGTGCCCTGGAGTCCTTGGCGACTTATAATCCTCGGAACCCCTTGACACAACGTGTCCAAGCTTTGCTTTCCCGCTTGCCTGGCCAGCGGAAAACCGTGCTTTTCTGCTGGATCCCGGGCCATGTTGGGATAGGTGGAAATGAGCAAGCGGATTCTGCAGCAAAAGGGGCCCTTTCTGGCCCTCTCGGAAGGGATCTCAGCCTTGTTCCCTCGGACGCTTTTCCAACTCTGCGTCTGAGGTTACACGCTTTTTGGCAAGCCTCGTGGGATGGACAGGACGGCAATAAATTACGAGCTATTAAAGGCACTATTGAGGAATTGCACTCGGCGTGTCGCCGCAGTCGCCGTGAGGAGGTGGTGTTGGCCCGTTTGCGCATTGGTCACACTCGACTTACTCACTGTTTCCTTTTGCGGGGGGGGTTGACCCACCTGAATGTTATTGGTGTCGGCGGCCACTTACGGTCCGGCACTTCCTTGTTGATTGTTGCTATCTTGATGGTTTTCGTCGTCGTTTCCATCTTCCGCATGACATTGTGCGTCAATTGGGCGATAAGTCTGTCCTCCTGTCCGGTGTTTTTCAATTTTTGCAGGAGGTACAGATGTATGACAAGATTTAGATTAGGGGTTTGAATAATATCTCTGTAATGTGTGGTGCAGTGACAACCCGGACCACTGCACTGTGACTGAGGTTGGCACTAATGACCAAGCTGTCGACGCGCCATTAAGCCTCATCCCCCCCCCCACCAGCGGTTTTAGACGAACCCATGTTGACGTCGTCTTCACTATCACTAGATTCAAAATTTAGATTTAAATTAGAACTAGTTCATTAATGCTTGCGTTCACTACTGAATTATTTTCAGTTTCACCTTCACTGCTAACTTTAGCAGTTACAGGTGGTTTGCTACCGACACCTGTCTTTGGCATAAGCCTACAAAATTAAATTTTATTAAATTTAATTACAATCCTGTTTAACATGCAAGGAATAAACTGGAGCACTCAAGACTACCGGTCACTTATTTAAACACAGAAATAAATCAAGCTTGACTGTAGCCTACCTAGTTGTATAAATTAACTGCCTACAAGTTAAATTTAAAGGGACTAGGCTTTGAAAAAATGTTTTACGTTCACCATTGGCAACGTTTTACAAAACAACACTTCTGGCCTAAGCCTCAGCACAGACCAGATTTCACTAAGTTTGAGCATAAACCTATGGTGTTAAATTTTACACCGGCACACACTAGCCCGAATATGGGCAAAGGCACAATCGAATTTACAAGGGTTAATTTAGCAGCGCATTTTTCGAACCTTCAGGTTTATAGTACTGCCTGTGCGACACGCCAGTGCGTCGCTCTAGAACACTGCCAAGGTAAAATTAACCATAATAAATCCAATTGTCCACTTCGGTTCTAGTTGTTAAGGTACTAAATTTAACTGTTATCATTTCGTACCAGACAACACTACCACGTCAAAAGTTTGAAAAAGTTTAAACTCTGATAGGAATTCAGAGCACTAATTTTCATTGCCAAAATGAAAAAAATTTGCAACTTACCACAAATATGGAGCAAAGATGTGGTTGAAGACCTATCAGGTTAAGCTTAAGTTTTTAAAGATTACCAAAGGTACCGGACTCGTCGCCAACTGTGATGTCCTAGGCGGGGACACACCTTAGCCCAGCGTGGGCACCACTGGTAATAAACACACGGACTACCAGAATGTAGGATACAGCTGATAAGACAGCGAACTTCCTGTTTACTGCTCTTTAAATACAGGGAAGTCATGTGATGCACTTAAGACTATATACAATTATGGAACAGCCTATTTAGTGGTTAAAGGGTTATCTTGGTAGGGTTAACATATAGACATAAAATTGATGGCTGCCATTGTGGAGCACACAAGTGACGACTCCACACTTTCGTTCTGTGTTATACTGTGAGCAATACAAAACCGAACGAAAGCAATTTAAAAGAGAAGGAAAACAAAAAAAAGGGAACGAAACCAACATAAAAAAGCCGCAAGTATAAGCTATGAGCCTAAAGCCATATTGGATAACTAGACCCTGAGGCCCTTAAGCCACGCGATTCGCTGTAGCTGATCGCGTGATTATCGCTAAACAGTAAAAAGCACGCAATTCAAATCCGGAAGGGAAGAGTGGGTGAAAGGTGCACACGGTTGGCAAAAATTAACGCATCGATTCAAAAACTGTGCTGAACTGAAGTAAACATCTATTTCGCAGTGATTTTGTGAAAAGTGCAACAAGGATCGTGGAATTTTGGTAGCTTTGCTATCGTTTAGCGCAAGACCAGAGCATGACAACAGTAAGCTATCGTCGTTCGTCGGGCCTGCAATGTCGGACGAACAGCATTTACAGAGTCAAAACGATGTTACTGCTACCTTGGGTAAGCTGTCATTAGGCTTATTCTCTGAACTGGTCGTTAATTATTGAAGAAATTTTTACACTAGAAGGTAAGAGTGCTGATGACTAGAAAAGTGTCCTTTCAAATGTTGTGCTAAACGAAAACTATACGTCAAGTCGTCAACGTGCGTGCAGTGCAGGCCGTGATGGCTTCAGACATTAGGCCTAACGTGCTTGTGTTGGGCAACTGCTGCGCCTATACTTGTGATTTTTTATTTCAAGAGGAAACGTTTCATCGTGCGTTTTGTTTAGAGAGTGGAATAATGTGACTGAAGTGCCAAACATTTGCTGCAGATTTCACTTGATGGGGTGGAGAAAATTTTTGTGCAAGAACCAACCGATCTGATGCAAAAATTGTCTTATTCTGAGTACTTTCCGGCCAAATTTCCGCAGATGTTAAAAAAACAAACAAAAAAATTTAAATAAATCATGAGTAGGCTACCGCTGTTATTTTTTTACAGCTAAGATTGAACTTTTTAAACACCCTTTTACCGTTTTTAAGGTTAGGCAACTGTACAATGGTGAACAATAAGAAGCCTATTTTAAGTGTAACAAAGAAACGGAATAAAAAAACAAATCCTTTATTTTATTTTTGAATTTGGTTTTTTTAATAGACCACTTTACTGCCCCCTCCCCCCCAAAAAAAAAATATTTAACACTTAGGCCTAAAACATTTTGTTTTTGCTTGATTTTCTGGTCCCAGTGCTTTACTTTGAAGTGGTAAAACTTAAATTGAATTTCTATTTTAGACAGCCCATGTTTTAAAGGCATTCTCTGTGTGTTGTGCTATGTTTAAGGGAAATCTGTTAATTTGTAGCATTTAATGAAGGTCGAGGCTTATGGTTTCAGTTTCTCACCGCTTTTAAAGTTAGACCTTAGCCGTAACACTTATAACTACAGTATGCGAATGGAAGTAGGCCTACCTATAAATTGACATGCTAATTTTTTTTGGCTAGTAAACTAGATCTATTTTTTAATCTCATTCTTTTAACCTAAAGTACTGTAGGTTAAGTCTTTATGTTCTTTGAAGTAATCCTTTTTTTTTAAATTTAGATTTAATCTGGATTTTTTGAATATGTCTATAGTGAATTTAGCATAAAAAGCAGACAAGGCTTAAGAAATGCATTAACTTTTGAATACCTGATCATTTTAAGACATTAAATTATGGTTGGCCCAAAGCCTACAATTTTACACTGCTTTCCAAATGGCTAGTAGGTTTTGACAAATAAGTGCTTGTGAGTTTAATCAATTCATATGTATTTGGACATCCAAGAT
This sequence comes from Lithobius niger, assembly GCA_023313725.1. Classification (NCBI taxonomy): domain Eukaryota; kingdom Metazoa; phylum Arthropoda; class Chilopoda; order Lithobiomorpha; family Lithobiidae; genus Lithobius; species Lithobius niger. The sequence continues at coordinate 328,151 of JAHWFP010091954.1, read as the reverse complement.
CAATGGCAACCTTCACAAATGTCGGTCACCAGTCACCAAATAGCAAACAAAAATGGGCATTTCTATTTCTGCTCACCAAACAGTGACCTGATTTGAAGCTTGGTACTCATAGGTCTATCATACGAGCCTAGCTAGAAAAAAAAAGGTTTGCTGTATCTTTCCAGCATTTGGAGGGGTAGCAGATATAATCAATGTTTCAGAAATGGTGCAGTATCTTTTGGAATTTTGCGTCTGAGCAATGTAAAAAATTAAAAACAAAAAATGTGCCTATGTTCACAGTAGAAAATACAAAAGTGATTTGTATCAATGTTAAGTATACGGTTCTGGCCAAATGGAAACTGCTAATTGAGTGAGATTTGTGAAGGATGGTCATAGTCAACCCAACGTACCTAAAAAATACATGTCTTGAACTGGGGAAAAAATAACTATCAGTCTTAGCAATGGACAGAAGGAATTTTATGATGTGAACAGCACGTCGAATCGGTTATTTGCTTGTTTGAAGCCACAATCTTGATAGATAAAATATTGTAAAGTAATATTTTTACTTTTAATTGTCCTATCAGGTCTCAAAGCTTCAGGACTAATGTTCTTATAGGCCTACTATGTTTTGATAAATAGCATTTTTTTGTATTTGTAGCAATAAGCAAACTACGTGGGGAAAGGACACGCGATTTAACATGCAATGATTTAAGTCACTCGTTTCATAGGAAACATAGCCTACTTATTGTAAGAATACATTTGTGCTTTATGAATGTCACAAAACACCACCTGCACTTGTCTGTAATTCGCGGAGCGAGTGAGCGAAGCGTAGCCCATAACGGACACCAAATTGCAAAATGTTGGTTGGTTGGTCCGTTGGTCTGTTGGTTGCACATTTTTAGTCTTGTTGGAGCCCAAACGAAAGATCGGATTGGAATGAAATTTGGTACAACGCTTGATACCCCAAACAGTATTGCTGATCCAAAATTTAACGTAAATCGAACAATTATTACGGGAGAAATAATTGTAAATTGTAAATTTGGAATCGTGAATAGTTAAGGAATTCCGACGACGCATACACCTTGCTGGTGGTACTCAAGTGAACTTACAAAAACACGGAAAATAAAATTTTCGTTTCTTCTTTCTAGCTGATAACCTTTTTCGACGTAATTCAATGAAATAATAACAATTGGTCCTTGCATTCAACCACTACAGGAAGAAACGCAAAGATAAAAAAACAAAAGAATTCCGGTACGATACACCTTAGCATCATTTGAAAAAACGAATGCTTGGAGGGATTACCTTCAGCATAGCAACGAAACTGGTATTTACACTAGCGATGGTAATCCCGAATATGAAACTGAAATCGTCGTATCACGGCGAAGCTATACATATAAAACGAACAATACTGTTGTGTATTTGCGATGTGCTAAATATTAATGTAGTTATTGTGTCTGTCACCGGATGGCGCCTGTTGTCGATACTTAACGCTAGCTCTAAGCTAGGCTTGTTCTCTTCTGCACTGGGTCCCATCGTGGCAAGATGGCCCAGATTATTGTACATAGTAATTGTATATAATGTAAATAATAATAAGTAACGTTACTAAATGCATTTATTAACTATACGCTTCCCGTCCTTCCATCAAGCACTCGACACAACATTTATGGCGACGAGGAAAGAAAATGAACTCAAAAACTTAAAAGCAAGTACGTTTGTCATCGTTTGTTTACAACGCAACCACAATGGCCGCCCACGTGAGTTTTGCACGCTGTTCCTGTAGCAATGTCAACTCTTGACGAAAATACACTTGCCGACGCATTATTAACAAATTCTACGCAAAATTCGGAAATTCTGTCAAATACTTTGTGCACGATGTCTTCAATTTGACACATTGAAGAATTTTCTCCCAGTCCGGACGCCGACTGGCAACACTGGAGTGAAAGGTTAGTCTACTATTTGGACGCTAACGACATTACTGATGATGCAAAAAAACGCTCAGTTTTTCTTAATATGTGTGGTCCGGCAACGTATAGTATCATTAGATCTTTGGTCCAACCCAAGAAAATTAGTGACTATACATTTAAAGAACTTAATACAAAAGTAAGCGATCACTTTAACCCAAAACCTTCAGTCATCGTGAGGCGTTTCAAGTTTAACAAACGTGATCAATTGCCAACTGAATCAATATCAGAATACTTAAACAAGCTGCGTTCAATGTCTGAATTTTGCGAATATGGTGCTTATCTTGAGGACTTGTTATGGGACAGGCTAGTTTGTGGAATTTTTGAACCCGGTATTCAAAAAAGATTATTAGCTGAAGCTAAATTAACTCTTCAAAGTGCTACAACTCTTGCCCTTGCAGCAGAAACTGCCGCTCGTAATGTAACTGATTTACGCCCCTCTAGCTCAAATGCTGATGTTAACTCCATGTCGCGTGGAAACCGTACATCTAACTTTATGAATATTAAACGAGACTCCAGCAAGCCTTGTTATAGTTGTGGTGAGTTGCATGATCCAAATACATGTCGATATATCAATGCTACTTGTCGATATTGTACAAAAAAAAGGACATATTTCTCCAGTTTGTATGAGTAAGGCTCGTGACAAGCGACAAAATGGACAATCAAAGCGTAACCAATCTAAATTTAGCCAGCCTAAATTTCAGCAAGGTACTCGTAAACCTAGATATCAACAGCAAGTTAATTATGCTCATGAAGAATCTCATTAGTGAATCTGTTAAAAGTGACAGTCATTTTGACGACCAGTTCGATCAGTTTGATGAAACGCAAGATATCTATGTTATGTCAGACTCTTGTAACTTACTTGACAAGATCATAACTAGTGTGCTACTAAATGGCTTTGAGTGTTACATGGAGGTAAATTCCGGGTGTTCTCGTTCGGTTGTATCCAAGAAACATTTTGACCAACTTTTTCAAAAGAATGCACCCGATTTGAGGCCTATTCAAATGAATCTTTATACTTGGCTACACCAACCTGTCGATATGTGTGGTATTGCCGATGTATGTGTAACTTTTAAAGGTAAAAATTGCAATTTACCATTGCTTGTTTCTAGGGATGATGGTCCTAGTCTTATCGGCCGAAATTGGTTTGACTCGCTCGGAATTTCGGTTGAAGGTGTCCACCACTTGCAATCTTCGACTCGTGAAGAAATCGTACGTCGTTATGACAGTGTTTTTGCTCCCGGCATTGGCACATTCAAGGGACGCCCCGTATCTGTACAAATTAATCAACAAGCAAACCCTCCGTTTTTGCAAGGCTCGTCCTGTACCCTTTGCATTGCGTGATCGCGTGGAAAAACAAATCGATCACATGGTTAAAGAAGGCATTTTAGCTCCTGTTCGTCATTCCAAGTGGGCCACACCAATTGTATCTTCAATCAAGAAGGATGGATCGATTCGTGTCTGTGGCGATTATAGTGGGACCGTAAATCCTGTTGTTGACATTGAAGCTTACCCCTTACCAACATCTTAAGAGTGTTTTGCTGCCATTGCTGGTGGTGTTATATTTAGCAAGGTTGATTTAACTGACGCATACTTACAGCTCAAGTTGGATGAACCATCTCACTCTATTTTAACTATCAACACCTGTAAGGGACTATTCAAAGTTTTACGTCTCATGTATGGATTTTCGTCTGCATCTGCCATTTTCCAAAGGTTCATGGAAGAATTACTTAAAGGAATAAATGGAATCACAGTGTAACAAGATGATGTTTTGGTTTCTGGACGCTCGACGCGTGAACATGACATTCGTTTGGAAGAAGTCTTGCGCTGCATTTCTGAAGCTGGTTTGCGTCTGCGGAAAGACAAGTGTATATTTGGTGTGGATTCTATAGTATTTCTTGGTTTTCGTGTCGATGCACAAGGCATCCACCCGACTGAGGACAAGATAGTTGCTATCCGTGATGCACTTGCACCAAATGATAAATCAAAGTTACAATCTTTCCTTGGACTCCTAAACTTTTATGCGTCTTTCATTCCACATAGATCGTAAGTCTTGGAACCACTGCATCGCCTTTTCGACAAGGATCAACCATGTTCGTGGACGTCGAAGCATCAGGAGGCATTTGACCATGCAAAGTCTCTTGTGATGTCGTCAAAGGTACTAGTTCATTATGATAGTGCTAAACCTATCGTGCTGGCTTGCGATGCGTCTCCGTATGGCGTAGGCTCGGTACTCGCTCATGTCTTACCAGATGGAACTGAAGCTCCTATCGCATTTGCGTCTCGTACATTGTCATCTGCAGAACGCAACTATGCCCAGACAGACAAGGAAGCTTTGTCATGCCTGTTTGGTGTCAAGAGGTTTCACCAGTACCTCTGTGGTAGGTTTTTTGAAATTATAACCGACCATAAACCCCTTCTTGGATTGTGGCATCCCCTTAAGCCGATACCTGTCATGATTTCTCCTAGAATGTTGCATTGGCGATTACTCTTAAACGCTTACACTTACGATATCCAGTGTCGTCCAGGGAAATTTCACTCGAATGCTGATGCGCTTAGTAGGATTCCTCTACCAGTTACTCCATCAGAAGTCAGCAATCCGTCTGAAGTTCTCATGTTGGAAAGCATTTCTGACATGCCTCTGAATGATAAGGATGTGGCTCGTTTATCAGCTAAGGATCCCGTGATTTCCCGAGTCATTCACTGGGTCGTCAGTGGACCATCGAATGATTTGCTCGACCTGGAATTTAAGCCGTATGTTCTTAGAAGAAATCAACTGTCAGTCCATAAGCATTGTTTGTTGTGGGAAGCACGTGTTATCATCCCACCACCTGCTCGACGTGAAGTACTCAATGTTATGCATGCTGGACATCCTGGGATTGTCACTATGAAGTCTGTTGCCAGAAGTTATGTGTGGTGGCCTGGGATTGATGGTGATATTGAGGCGTGTGTTGGCCGATGCAATGCATGTCAGCCAACCAGAAACATGCCTTCTGGTACTAAATCGTTTGTGTGGAATTGGCCAGCCAAGCCTTGGTCTCGTCTCCACATTGATTTTGCCGGTCCATTTCAAGGCAAGGTTTTTCTGATCGTCGTGGATGCCCGCACGAAGTGGCTTGAAGTCATGCCCGTATCTTCTATGTCCAGTGAAGCTACAATTTATCACCTGCGCATGTTATCTGCATCAGAAGGACTGCCAGATCTTATCGTCTCAGATAATGGTGCCAGTTTTACTTCTGCGGCATTTGAAGATTTCCTCAAGAAGAACGGAATCAAGCATACGTTTTCAGCTCCTTTTCACCCTGTGACTAACGGTCAGGCTGAACGTTCTGTCCAATCAGTGAAGCTTGCTCTGCGAAGAATTGTTGTTGGGAACTGGCAAGTATGTCTTGCACGTTACTTGTTTGCACAGCGAACTACTTCACATTCATTAACCGGTGTGTCACCATCTGAACTGTTGAAAGGTCGACAGTTAAAAACACACATGGACTTGTTGCATCCAGATTTAACAGAGACTGTTAGGGAAAAGCAAAGCGTTTGCGCCAAGCGTAACTTAACTAATATGTTTATACGATCTTTCTCTTTGCAGCAGCCTGTGTATGCTAGGAATTATGCCAAAGGTTCTAAGTGGTTACCTGGTGTTGTGGAATCTGTCAGAGGTCCATGTTCATATGTTGTACGTATGCAGAATGGTATGTTGTGGCATCAACATGTTGACCAATTGTGCTTGCGACTAGAGTGTGCTGATGTACCAGTTACAGGTACACTAGTATAGTTCCTAATTTGACACGTGAGCTTGCGAATCAAAGTTCACATGTTCAGGCTGATGAGCTTGTTGAAGAATCATCTCATGAACTGATGAGGTTGTTGACGAATCAGTTGTTTCTCCTGCACAGAGAATTGTTGCAAATGAAAATGTTGTTGACCATAATGTTACACATGTTAATCCTAATGTTGAAAGAATACTCCCACGGAGATCTGAACGTGAGCGTAAACTAACTTGGAAACTTAGAGATAACTTACACTAAAATTTGCTATGTTCAAATCTTGGCTGGGAGGTATGTTGTGTATTTGCGATGTGCTAAATATTAATATAGTTATTGTGTCTGCCACCGGATGGCGCCAGTTGTCGATACTTAACGCTAGCTCTAAGCTAGGCTTGTTCTCTTCTGCACTGGGTCCCATCGTGGCAGGATGGCCCAGATTAATGTACATAGTAATTGTATATAATGTAAATAATAATAAGTAACGTTACTAAATGCATTCATTAACTATTATAGGCTTCCCGTCCTTTCATCATGCACTCGACACAACAAATACATCTGCTGCTACTTACATCAGAGGACGTATTTAAAAACAGCACGAAACAACATGTCTGCATCTAATAGTTTAAATATGCCTCGTTTCCACGGCAGCGTGTGAACTCGAAACCGTGGTGCATTAATAAATAGGCTTAATCTCAAACACAGCTGCTACTTACGAAATAAAAATGACGACTAAATGTTAGGCCTAAAAGCTACAAATTAGGCCTAAAGGCTAAAGTAGACCTAAGAGCTAACACTTTTTGACCTACAATATTGTGATCGTTACTGATGGATTATAATGTGGTTTTAAGATCGCTGTCGCCGTGCGTGATAGAGGTGTGCGCATCAATATTTTTTTGGTGGCGTTGTCAAGACTAATGTTAGACCGGCGGCAGCATTGCCAACCTGCTGAATTTTTTTAATTATTGTTAAAAACTATCGCTCAGATAATTGTTTGGCTTACAATTAAATGCTTTATTATTAACATTTTGTAATCTACGGAAGGAACTTTGCGCGGCAGTAATTATTGTCGTAAACAATGTCAGAAATATTAGCGGCAGCAGCCCAACTAGCCATGATAAACGTTCCGTTTTATTTTTATCGGCGGCGATGGCTCACATCTTTAGTGTCCAAAAACAGGACTGCAAGCCGAAGGCTCGAGTCAATTTAATACAGAAGCAAACCTATTTGCGTTGCCTTATAGACTTATATGACAGACAGCCTGAGCGGGGAATAGAACCCACGACCTTTGGAAGAGACCTCGGTTTCTGGTTTCAAAGATCGTGGATTCGATTCCGTGCTTAGACAGTCTGACATATAAATCCAAAAGGCAACATAAACAGGTTTGCATCTGTATTAATTTAGTGTCAGATGTGGAAAGAAGCTAAACAGACACTAAATGATGGAGCAAACGAAAGCCTATTAATATAATATTAATAAATTATAAATAAGATAGCTTTGGCCTACTTGAAAATAAGAAAAAATAAGAAAAAGGCCTGCAAATAACAACAGTACGTCACACCAAAAGGCAAATAGCCCAAACTCAGCTGAGTGAGCATTTCTAAGGAGCATTAACAAATATGATACAGTCATTAAAATAAACACTAAATATAAATTTGAAATAAAGGTCTGTTCGCTCCGCCTACAATAGGCCCAAAGCCTGTTTCCTAGTTAGGTCAATATACATAAAAATAACGTTTCTCAGGTACTGCCGCATTAAACCTAAATAAAAATAAATGTCTCTCGGGCACTGCCGCATCAAGAAAAATGTCCCTCATTTTGTGTCTTCCCATGAATAAAATTATCCCTCATTGTGCTTTTTATCTGGCATTCAACCCACCCAATACATCTTTGGTATCAAAATGGCATATTTTAGATTCGTTACGGTATTGTATTGCTTAAAGAGTGAGCTTTTGAGAGACAGGTACATACATCTCCTATGGAACAGGAGACGACGTGGCGTTATGGGGTTCTCCGTAATCTCTATAACTATGGCTTGAGGAGACAGATGCCACTGTTGCTTTCCGCTTACCTCTCAGGCCGTTCTTTTCGCGTTCGTGTCGGGGCGACTCTTTCCCGCCCGTTTGTCTTGGAGAATGGTGTGCCTCAAGGAGGTGTTCTTAGTGTCATCTTGTTTGCTATAGGGATCAACCCCATTGCTCAGCAAGCTGCTGTTCCCCAGTCATTGTTTGTCGATGACTTTGGCCTGCGCTTTCGGGCGGCTCGCATGCAGAGCTGCGAGCGGCAGCTACAGCTGGTGATTAACAAAGTCCAGACCTGGGCGGTCAGTAATGGTTTCCGGTTTTCTCCGGACAAGACTGTGTGCGTCCACTTTTGCCGCCAATGAACACTGCACCCAGATCCTTGCCTGTACTTAAGACAGGCATAAATTCCTATTGTGCCACAGGCACGTTTCCTGGGTCTGGTGTTCGATTCAAGGTTATCTTGGCTTCCACACTTGCGTCAACTTAAAGACAAGGCTTTTCTGGCGCTTAACATCTTGCGAGTCCTGTCGGGCACTTCATGGGGTGCCGATCGCACTGCCATGTTGCGCCTCTACCGAGCCCTTGTCCGTAGCAAACTTGATTATGCGTGCATGGTGTATGGTTCAGCTAGTGACTCGACTCTCCAGATGTTGGACACTGTGCATCACAGTGGCCTGCGTGGGGCGACTGGGGCATTTCGAACTTCTCCAGTGGTCAGCCTCTATGCTGAGGCCTCGGAGCTACCTTTGACCATTCGTCGGCGACAGCTTGCCATTCAGTTTGCTGTGCGTTTACGTGCTGTGCAATCCAGTCCTGCTTGGTCCGTGGTTTTTGGGCCAGACTTGCAAGTCGGTAGACACAGGGTGGGTAAGGGTGATTTCCGCGATAGGCTCCAGCAGTCCTGTCGGGAGTTAGCCTTTGAAATACCCTGAGTCTTGAGGCTTGGGGGGTTGCCAGTTGCCCCTTGGCTTGTCCCAAGTGGCTGTTTCATTTTCGCTCTGGCGTCCCTCCCGAAGGGTTCCACTCTACCTGCGCGGTACTTACAGGAGTTCCGGCGGCTGTGTTCTCAGTACGCCGGTTATCAGCGCCTGTTTACTGATGGGTCGAAGTCAGACGTTGGTGTGGCCTGTGCATGTGTGTATAAGGCAGTAACGGTTGCACATCGCCTTCCATCAGGCTATTCTGTATTTTCTGTAGAGCTTTTGGCTCTTGGTTTGGCGGTGGAATGGATCCTTGACCTTCAGGGCACGCATTTCATTATCTTTAGTGATCCATTTCATTATCTTTAGTGATTCCATCTTTAGTGATTCCCTGGAGTCCTTGACGAATTACAATCCTCGGAACCCCTTGACACAACGTGTTCAAGCTTTGCTTTCCCACTTGCCTGGCCAGCGGAAAACCGTGCTTTTCTGCTGGATCCCGGGCCATGTTGGGATAGCAGGGAATGAGCAAGCTGATTCTGCTGCGAAAGGGGCCCTTTCTGGTCCTCTTGGTAGGGATCTCAGTCTTGTTCCCTCAGACGCCTTTCCAACTCTGCGTCTGAGGTAACACGCTTTTTGGCAATCCTTGTGGGACAGACAGGATGGTAATAAATTACGGGCCATTAAAGGCACTGTCGAGGAGTGGCGCTCGGCGTGTCGTTGCAGTCGTCGTGAGGAGGTTGTGTTGGCCCGTTTGCGCATTGGTCACACCCGACTTACTCACTGTTTCGTTTTGCAGGGGGTTGACCCTCCTGAATGTTATTGGTGTCGACGGCCACTTACGGTCCAGCACTTACTTGTTGATTGTCG